>CAKNYM010051615.1:94864-126365 GCA_932195095.1 Andricus curvator | reverse complement strand
CTTACCCTTTGAACATCTACATTTAAACATCCATTTTTCTCCGTGTATCACCAAAGACGAATCTGCAACCCAAAAGAATGATTTTTTTAAATTATTAAATTTTCAACGAAATAATAGTCACTGAATACTTCTTTCCTTTCATTTGATTTTTTTCATTTCGAGATTAAATATTATTTTCATAAATTTCACATGCTCTCATTTCATCTTAAATATTAAACTTTCAAAATTAATTCATGCAACGTTATAAATGACCACGTGCAGGTACTATAAGAATATATTTCTTTTTTTATTTACTTCATATTGTTGTTAGGTATATTACAATAAAATATGTTGCTCCTTTTGTTTCTCATAAACAACATGTTAGAAATTTCGCATGGATACATGGCAGCCCTATGCATCGCCCGTGTAGGCGTGTTTTTGCCTTGTTACGTATAGCAAAAATACTAAAATACATTTAAAACTTGATACTTTTTATAAAAATAAAAGAATAACATAGTTTTCAGTAACAATAAGCGCAGCTGTAATTAATAATAATAAAAAATTCATGAAAACATGTAATTTATTATTAGGAAAATTGAATATAAAGATGAGTATTTTGAAAACAGTTTGAATTGTATTCATATTTTCCTATTGTTTATTTTGCTAATGTAATTATTCATTTGATAAACAATTTTAATTGTTACAAATTTTTAACATTTATTGATATTATTTAATTTACGTTATTTTTTTTAAAGCTCTAGAACATTTGTTTTGACATTTTTTCTAACTATATGAGTTAGGGAGCGTTCACATATTACGTAACGTTATTTTCGACCTTTTAAAACCCCCTTCCCCATGTAGCAGACCGTAATATTTTCTTCGGGCCCCCCACCCCCCTAACCGTAGGTACGTAACATTTTTGTATTGTGTTTGTAAAAACATAATAGACGTTTCCTAAATTAAAAAAAAACGTTTTTTGAGATTAAGTGCTATATATAAATAAATAAAACAATATTTTGATGTAACACTGAATGCTTTTTGAATTTTTTTTTAGTCACACAAACATTTAAATTACTTACAAGAAAACAAGTATTATCAGTTTGTTTTTAAACTTATATGAATATAAATTTTATAAGATTCTGGAGAAAATTAGAAAAAGATTTTTGAATATTTCAGATGTATCAAGAAAGAATTTAGAAGATTAGAAACAAAATTCTTTTAAGGATTTTACAGTATATTAGGAAGAATCCGATCCTTGTAAAAAGATATTTAGGACTTTTAGAAGTTTGGCAGAAATAAAAAATATTTGATAAATTTTCTGAAATGCTTTCAAGTTTTAAAATATTTCAAATCTATTCAAAACCTCTTAAATTCCTAAAAATATTTTCAGCTGACTCGAATTTTTCTTGAAATTTTGAAAAATCATGTTAAATGTAAAAAAATTGCCTTAGAATCTTCCAAATTTTCCTAGGAATGTTAAGAAAATTTGTTTATTCACTTGAAACTTTTCAAAATTCTTTTAACGCTTCTAAAGTTTTGGTTTAAAATCTTTTTTAAAAATCTGCCTTTTTATAAAATCTTTTGCTGTTTAAAATTATTTTTTAATCTCTTCAAATCTTCTAAATATTTCTTGAAATTACTCGATTTTAAATTTTTAAATTTTATATTTTAATCTAGTTCATTTTTTAAACTAAAAAATCATACAAAATTTCCCCATATATCTTAAGAAAATTCTTTTTTAATCCTTTAAAAATTGTTAAACCCTCTAATATTTTTAAATTAAACAAATTTTTCGTGAAATATTTTTAAATATTCTGTGAAAATTAATTTTTCAAAATGAAAAATCATCTTGAAAGTCCCGTGTTTCCTCTCCTCTCTCTATCTAATATTTCCTGCAGGCATGCTTGTGCAACTTTGCTACCCTTACACTTTTAAGTTTCTCTTCAAAATTCCATACCCTTTTCCTCTGCCTTATCACCAATTTCTCTCTCCCTGTTTCTTCTCTCAACATGTAACCTGGACAGTTCCAGCTCACTCCCATAACCCATCTCAGAAATCTCTCTGGCATGTTTTCTACTTTTTCGTACTCCTTCCATCCCCAAATCTCCACTCCATAACACATCACAGACCATACCAGTGAATCAAACAGCCATACTCTCATCTTCCAGTCCTCTTTGAATCTTTGTTTTCCAATCCCCCACACTTGACCCATCACCTTACTCGCACTTTCCATCCTTTTTTTCACTTGCAGCTCACTTCCACCTCCCGCTTCGAACCAGAATCCTAAATAACAAAATTCTTCTACCATTTCCACCACTTCCCTATTTATCTTCCATCCATACTTTACTTCATTCTTTCTCTTCCTGAAACATACTATCTTTGTCTTCGTCACATTTATTGTCAAGTCTTTCTCTCTCACGTACTCTTCGAATCCTTTCATTAGCAAGTTCATTCCACTTTCATTCTCTGCCAGAAGCACCACATCGTCCGCGTACGCTAACGAGTATATTCTCTTATTTCCTAGAACTATACCCCCTTTACCTTTCCTTTCCATTTTCTCTTCTAGGTCTGCTAACAATATGCTAAACAACAACGGGCTTAGCGGGCACCCTTGCCTAAGACCCCTCCCTGTCCAGAACTCCTCTCCTTTCTGTTCCCCGATCCTCACCCTTGTCTTTGTCTCCGTAAAGACCTCTTTGATCCTCTCATTCAGCTCTTCGTCCACCTCCCTTTCTTTCATTGCCTTCCACAAAACATTCCTACTCACCGAGTCGAAAGCTGCTTTAAAATCTACAAAGAGTGCGACCAGTTTTCCTTTTTTCTGTCCCAGGTTCCTGTTGACTAAATAATTTAGTACGAAAATGTTATCCACTGTCCCCATCCCCTTCCTGAATCCTGTTTGATTATGTGGAATACTTCCTTTTTCATCTACCTGTTCTTCTAATCTCTTCCTAAGCACCTCCGCGTAAATCTTATACGTTATTGGCATGAGAGTGATTCCTATATAATCTTCCACTTTTTCCCCCCCTCCTTTCTTTAATAAAGGAACTACCAAACCTGTTCTCCACTCCTTCGGCCATCCTTCCCCTCTCCATACTCTATTACATACTTCCAAAATCTCTTCTCTAACTGTCGCCTAATTTAACTCTCCTGTCGCCTTATTTCGTTTTAACTTCTCAATTGCTTGATTCACCTCCTCTCTGTTCAGCTCATTCCCACCTTGTATTCCTCCCTCCTTGATCTTTCTACCATCCCCCCTCACCTT
This sequence comes from Andricus curvator, assembly GCA_932195095.1. NCBI lineage: Eukaryota > Metazoa > Arthropoda > Insecta > Hymenoptera > Cynipidae > Andricus > Andricus curvator. The sequence goes on along the minus strand of CAKNYM010051615.1, from coordinate 123,121 downwards.
GCTATCCACCCCTCCTAGCAATTTCTTGAAATATGCCGCCCATTCATCCATACTTATCTCTTCATTGATTCCTTTCCATTCACTCCTTTCTCTATTGATCACCTCCCATTCCCTTCCTTCCTTTATTGCTTTTTCTAACTCCTTCATGTACCTTACCTTCTCCTCCTATCGTTTTACATCCAGTAATTTCTCGTGTGTCCTTTTTCTCTTATTATACTCCTTTTTGTCTATCTCTCATCTTCTCCAATTCTTTAACGATAACTTTATACGCTATTTACTCTCTGCACATTCCACATCCCACCATCCTCTCTTCTCCCTTCTTTCTTCCTCACTTGGCCTAATTTCTTCCACTATCTTCTCTACCCTTCCCCTCATCTTACACAAAATCTCATCCACGCCTCCCCCATCTTCAATCAAACCATTCTCTTCTTCCATTCTTTCCGTATATTCTCTTAGCTTATCAGCTCCCCATTTCCCATCTTTGCTTTTTTCCTTGTCGCTCCCTCCTTCTTCCTTCCCTCTCTTCCCCGATTCCCGCATTTCAACGCTGCAATGACCGGGAAGTGTTCTGACGCTATTTCGTTCCCTACTTCCATTCTTTTCAACAGCCTCCTTACCCTTTCCTCGGCCAGAATGTAGTCAATCACTGTTTCCCCTTTCCCTGCAAACGTAATCTCGCCTTCCTGATCCCCTTCCGAGTTCCCATTGCAAATAAACCATCCTCTTTCCCCCAGAATTTCCAACAGAGTCCTACCCTCCTGGTCCACCTGATTGTGTTTTGATTTTCTCCTGAAATTCTCACTGTCTTCATCCTATATTTCCCCTCCCTGTTCCCGATCCAAGCATTCAGATCACCTCCTATCAACACCAATTCGTCATCCTTTTTCGCCACCCATTTCCTGATCACACTCCAACCTTCCTCTTCTCCCCTTCTCCTGTAAACGCAAACTATCTTCACCTTTCTTTTTCCTATCTTCAGCATTCTCGTCATTACTCCATCCGTTTCCTTAAATCCCATTTCTATTCTCTTTTCTCCTACCGATTCCTTCCTCACTCCTGACACCATACCCCCTTTCTTTCTTCCCTTTATCTTCTCTTTCTTTGCCCCTTGCATCTGCCACATATATCCCTTGGGTAACTTCCTCTTCACTCTCTTCCACTCCTTCTCATCTACCCAGGTTTCACTCAACATCACTACATCCCATTTCTTCAACTCTTCCCAGAAACCTTCATCTTTATTCATTAGCCCTGATACGTTCCAAAACGCTACTCTCACTTCTTTTTTCCTTCCTTTCTCCCTTCTTTCATCATTATGTCCCCTCCCTACTTTTGTGGAAACCCCGTCTCTCCGTCTTCTCCTCCTTCTTTTCTTTCACCCTCTAGTGTTCTTAGTATTCTAGTGTATTCTTAGTCTTCACTTCTTCCTCTCGTCGCCATGGGCCTTCCCTACACACTTCACTCAATTTTTCTTCCTTATCATCTCATATCCACACATTCCCATTTATCCACATCCTGTCTTTCCCTATCCATACCGTGTTCCCTTTCACTCTTTTATTCCATGCTCTCTGTTTCATCATCCACTTTCTCCTTCTTTCATTTCACGTCATATCCACCTCTATCCTTTCTTCCCTTCCCTTCAAGGCTTTTTTCTTTCTCAAGATATGAACTTTTTCTTCCTCATTTCTCACTTTCACTACATACATACGCGATTTACCTTCAATCCTCCTTCCCACTCCATTTACCTCTTCCACGTGCACTTTTGCTCCAATTTCACTCATAAACTTTTCCACTTCTTCTCTACCTGATTCACTATCCACTTTCATTCCTCTAATCACTATATTGCTACTCCATTTCGTCTTCTCTTCTACTTCCATTTTCCTTTCCAACTCTCTCAATCTTGATTTCATTCTCACATTTTCTAGGAAAACGTTCTCATTCATTTCTTTTATTCTCTCTCCTTCTCTTTCCCCTCATTCCCTTTCTTTATATACTCAGACTTACACTCTAGTTTTCTCACTCTTTCTGCCAACTTCTCCATTTCTGATTTTCTCTTTTCCTCACTCATCCTTTGATTTTTCTCAATATCTTCCAACTGCTTTCAAACTTTATCTTTTTTCCCACACATTTTGAAATCTCCAAAACTGAAAATTATTCTTTTAAAATTAAACCTAAAACCATTAAAAAATTTCCCAGAAATATTTTTAAAAATTTATTCTAAAAATCTTTCAAAATTATTAAAAAGCTTCTAACTTTTTATTTAAAAAAAAATAATTTTAACAGAATATTAAAAAGGATTTCAAAAGGCATCCATAATTGTCAAAAAATAATTTGGGACATTTTAAGTGATTCTTTTTTTTAATTTACCAGGATTTAATATCATATAATACCATTCGAGAATACTGCATGCTGTTGGCACATCGTGGGTGTGGTGAGCCCACACTTGTAGTTATTTACTACAAGAAACTATCCACCTAGAAATACTACCCGAATCGGGTAGTGTCACGCCTACCCTGAAAGGGAAATGGCTTAATGGTATACTTACTTACTAATAAAAGTTTTAGAAAAAATTAGGATCATTTGAAAAAAAAACTTCGAATTTTTAAAAGAATTTCAAAAAAAATTAGAAATTTGAAAACATTCCAAAAAATCTTTAACAAAATGTAGATTTCTTAATCTTTTGAATTAAAATTTTGAAGCTGTTTGAGCATTTTGAGAGGTTTCAAGATGATACAACAATTTTCTTAAGATTTCTGGAAAAATTTTTAATGATTTTTTATTTAAATAATAATTTTGAGAGAACATTTAAAATAGATTTTAAAACAATGTTTGGTGTATGAATAAAAATTGAACAATTATTAATTTTCAAGGACCTAAAATTAATATAATATTACTTCTATTTTAAAAAGTTTTTAGTTAAAACAATATTTAATCTTTTAATTTTTAATGTTTCTAACTTGAAATTGCTTAAAAAGATATAATTTTGAAAATCTACAAATTTGTTGATTCATTCTTCAATTAAGAGAATTGAAAATGATAGTGTGGATTTATATATATTTTTTTAAATCTTTGAATTGTACAATTTATAAAAGTTCAACAATTATTTATTAAGCAAGCGTTCAAATTTAAAAAAATTATGTTTTAATTTTAAAAGTTAAAAATTCAAAAATGTTTCACTTTAAGTGCTTTGATTTGCAGTTCAGTTTTTATAATTTTAAATGAAACAAACTTTAGCTTCAAGAGTTCGAATCTTTTTTTGTAATTGTAAAGAAAATTTTGTTATTGAGATTGGGGTCGATAATATTTATTTGCTTTGTGTTCTGCAATTAAATTTAAAATATATATTTATTTAAAAAAATAGATTTTTCATATATCGTCCTGGACTGACTCACTGGACTCTTCAGTAAGACTATGTGAATCAGTCCTACATTATACATTTTTAATGATCTAAATTCATTATAATGTATATTTTCAACAACAAAAAATTGAAGTTTGTTTGTAAATTTAATAAATTTTGCAATCAATAATATAGTGCATTTCTACCACAGATAGGGGTTTTAACTAAATATAATTGATATAAATTTTGATTTTTTTAAAAACACAACAAATTTTTTAAATGTTATTTCGGCCCCGGGTAAGGGCCGAACCTTAAATTGAAAGATCAACATTTACCAAGCTGAAAAGAAATTATGATTAGGTTAGTGAGTTGATTAGTGAACTAAAAAAGGAATTTTATACTTATCCTCAGTAATTTTGTACCTTCTCCTTCTCTTCCAATATTTCTATCCTTGTGTATTATTCTTGTTACAACTGCGCGAATTGAGGCTTGTTTTGGACATTATATTATTGACTGCAAAATTTATTAAATTCACAAACAAGCTTAAAAAATGTGGTTTTGGAAAAATATATTATATTGAATTTAGATCTATTGAAATGTATAAGGTAGGACTGATTCACATAGCCTTACTGACGAGTCCAGTGAGTCAGTCCGGGACCAAACATAAAAAATCTAATTTTTATTTTATTTAAAAATAAATATATATTTTTTCAATTGATTGTAGAACACCAAGCAGATAAATATTATCGACTCTAATGCCAATAAAAAAATCTTCTTTACAATTATAATACTTGTGTTAATTAAAAACGATATCTATCGATAAAACAGCAAAGATGTCATCTAACTTTTTTTGTGAACCTGAAAAAAACCGAGAAGTGACCAGGAATTCTTTTACTTAATTAAAACGGCCACCCTGAATTAATAATAAAAAAATATTATATTATTAATTATTTTATTTCAATTATATTTATTTTAATAAATATTCATAACTGAGCATTTACATATTTAAATCATTCATAATTTTGACAAACATTGTATAGAAATAACAATTATATATAATTTAGAACAATTAAAAACTTTCAAATTCTAACAATTCTTCAATAAAAACACAAAATAAATTATAATAGAACATAAAATTTTAAATCTCATAATGCTGATTCAAGTATTTAATTTTACCACCATTCAGCTGCTAGTTTTCGTGACGATTTTAGAATGATTAATCACTATTATGCTTATTAATACTAAAAAAAAATATTTCCGGTCAAAATTTGGAAACAGTTCCAAGTTTTTTATTATTTTATGCTTTTCTCCCAGGCATTGAAATGCAAAAGTGAGCCATGCTGATCGGAGCGCCAACTACTTGCTACTACTACTACATACACCTACACGGTCGATGCATAGGGCTGGCCCGGCTGGCCGAAAGCCCAACCTAACCTAAAAAATAAACATCATGCGACACATTGCGACGCAAATCTGAACGTATAACCTCAAAGTGTGGAACGTGTAGAGTGAAATCTTATTATTCAGTGTAATAGACAAGGAAATGCTTTAAAGATTTTCAATTTAACCTTGCATTTTCGTTGAAAATGAGTCACATAATAGTGATACGAAGTTACAAACCTGGCGACGAAGTAACTTGTCGTGAGATGGTAAAGGATGCTGTGATGTCTTCGATGAACGCCGCATTCTTGGGCAATTTGATAAAGGAATTTACTTTCCAGTTAATGATACTTTTTGCAGCTATTATGTTCATATTCTTCGGTTTGCCATTCACAATTTGTTTCACTGTCATTCCTGTCGTTATTTTTGTCATGTACGTTGGAACATATGCAGGATACACCACGAAAGCTATGGAAATTGATCAGGAAATAAGCAGAATTCCGAGGTAAAAATACGTTTATTCTGGATAGATTTATTGGAAAATGGCATTGATGTCATCCTTGAGCTGTTATACAATTTTTCTTGTTTTTAAAATAGTTTGGACGTAGGGACAATACACAATTCGTTAAGTTTTGAGCAGTAACGTCCATTTCGAATGTAAATCATCTTTTTATTAGTTTTTTACAAAACAAACCTGACACTGAGTGACTTTTGCCACTTTCAATTATTACATCCTCATCAGAGAAGGTATTAGATTCGTGTAAAATTTGACCCCTTTCGTTTTTGTCAAATGTCCCCGTTTTGAGACCCTCTGAACCCGAAAAACAGGTTTTTACTAATGTGTCTGCCTGCATGTTTGTATGTCTGTCTGTCTGTGAGCACAATAAATTTCGAAAGAATTGAAATTGGATTGCCCTTTTGAGACCACTATTTACAACTATTTACACTATTTACAAAATTCAAAGAAACAAACGAAAATGAAAATTTAGAGCCAAACAACGCACGATATAAAAAAAAAAGTCAATAGGAGAAACACTTTGCTTTTTGAACACCACTTTTCACATTTATCGATTGGATTAATAAACAATTTCATGCTTATCATCTTAATTCAATACAGGAAATTAAAAAGGTTTTTGAAATTCCCCAGTTACAACAATGTAGTAGTAAAACAATTTTGAATTGAAATTCTTAAAAATTGAATGACTTCTGATTGCAGTTGTATAAATGAGGCAATTTCTTAGCCGCTTCCACTGTATTTCCGTGATAAATCCATTTGTGTTAATTTCTCGATATGTAAGGATATATTGTAGCTTGAAATCTATTGATCAAAATTAAATTTGAAACGGACTATTATAAGTAGGCAGGCTCTCAAAATAAATACAATACAAAAAACTGTTTATTTTAATACTGTTTTGAAGTTTTCTCTTTCCGAAAAAAGTGGTGTAACGAAATGTCTCGAAAATCTCGTATTGATTGTTGAAAACATGATAAGCTTTTGAATTACTTGAAATTGCTCCATTTATTATATATGAAATTTAAGAATGAAATGCGCTGCTAACTTTCAATTTATTTACAACTACTGTTAATTTAAGTTAAGATCATGACGGTGGTGCAATATTTAATTTTTCTTGCAAATAAGGATTTTAAATTATCTATTTTGATAAGAGAATAAAACTTAATTTCTCTAAGAAAATTTAATTGCCGTAAATTCTGTAATACCGAGGGGTTGATCATTCGAATTTTTAGTGCACACTAGATATTAAGATTTCAAAGATTTGACAACGTTTCAAAAGATTTCAGAAAATATCCTCAGGGTTTAAAAAGTTTTAAAAAATTTCAGCGTTTCCGAAGTATTTCGAAATATTTCAAGGGATTTATAATTGTTGCAAATAATTTCAACAGATTTTTAGGAATTTCAAAGGATTTTAGGAGTTTTTAGACCAATTTAAGAGAATTCGAAGAATGATATGGGATTTCAATGGCTGTAAAAATCTTTTGATTGATTTCAAATCATTTTTAAAGAATTGTCTAAAGAAGAAGTCTAAAGAATCTATGCATTTTAATGGATTTAAAAAGATTTCATGGGATTTTGAGATATATTAAAAGATTTTAAACGTTTTCAATAAGTTTCAAAATATTTTAGTGTATATCCCAAAACTTTTGAAGGTTTCAATAGATTTAAAAAATGTTTAAGAACTGCAAAGTATTTAGAAAGATTTTACGGATTTTCGAATTATTTCAAAATATTTCACAGCTTTTCAAAAAGGACAACAAGTAACTTTCAACTATTTTAAGGGATTCGACAGATTTTTTAAGGATTGCAAGTGATTGAAGAATATTTCAAGGAATTGCTAAGATTCTTTTGAGATTTCTTGGCCTGTGAAAAGATTTGAAGGGATTTCACATGATTTTTATGGATTTCAACTAATTTTATAAGACTTCAAGGGATTTAGACTGGTTTCAACAATTTCATAAAAGTTTTCAGTTGGTTTCAAAGTATATCAGGGAATATTACACAACTTCTAAAGGTTTCAAAAGATTTCGAGAGGTTTCTAGAGACCTTAAAGTATATAAAAAGATTTCAAGGATTGGCAAAGTATTTCAAAATATTCCAACTGATTTGATTAGTTTTCAAGTTATTTTTAAAGATTTTGAGGGGTTTCGCAGGATTTCAAGTGATTTCTACAGATTTTGAGGAATTCAGAGGTAATTTCAATAGGTTTAAAAAATTATGAGGCAATTCAAATGATTTCAAACAAATTTATGAAATTTAACAGCCTTTCCAAATTTTTCGATTGATTATGACGGATCGGAATGTTTAAACCCTCATTTAATACTAAGACATAAGTATTTTAAGATAAACGAATATTTATTTGTATTGTTCTTATAGGGTTTGTAGCCAGTGAATAGTTAGTAGCCATTTTCTGATATATTTTCATATTTGATGTATCAGAACTAATGATTCAAGTGCTCAATTGATAGAAAATACGTATATCATCGACAGTAGTAATTTTGTGATTGTGAATTCTCTTTTGTTAAAGCTCCTTCGGCTTTAACGAACACATTCTCATCACGTATCTCGTGCTTCGCACTCGAATAACATTTGACCAATATGCAAATTTTTCTATATTATGTTCAACTTTAATACATAAAATGTATACTATATTAATATATGTATGTCGGTTCTGAACTGCTCATTCAGATATAACAAAACAAAGTACAAATTTTATTCTTCATGATTACTTTAATATTCGTTCCTCATTTGCCATTAATCTCTAGTCGTTTTTACAAAAATTTAACTTGTTCATTTGTAATGTTATTTTTCACGATTAAATAAAAAACTACACGTTTTTAAAACAAAATTGAAGTACGCAGCCTTTAAAATCTTACGAATTGAAAACTGTAATTTTCCCTTCGTGTTTTTTTTAGAATATTTACAAAACGTAATTTTTTGTGAATATTGTTCCTCTGTTCGCAACTGCTGAATTGGACAGAACAAAATAAAGCAAATGTATTTTATTATTTGTTCTTTATTTCACAATATATTTTTTTGTATTTATTGTACAGAGTGTATGCAAACAAATTTATTTTAGATAAATAAAGAGATTTCCTTTTTACCTATTTTTGTTGCATAGTTCAAATGGAAAATGGATTTTTTAATTTTTAATAACATTTTTTATAATTAAAACAATAACTATATTTTGAAAATATTGTCTTAACCAAATTCCTATATTTTTTTCAGATGAACAATTTCGTTAGTTAGCATTTCTTCGTGTCTTGCATGGTTTTGCCCGAAAACAGAATTACTTATTTTAATAACATTTTTTACGAATAAAACAAAAACCATACTTGTTATCAAAAAAAATTTTGTAGCAAATTGGTAGATCTTCTCGAGATGAATCATTTTTTCAATTATTATTCCATCTCACAAAAAAATATATATTTTTTTTGCTGGGAAATGGAATTTTTGATTTTTTAAAAAGCATTTTCGATGGATAATATCAGAACCGTTGGCCAAAATGGCTGGTTAACGAACTCGTCCTTTCTTTATAGGCCTTGAAATAGTATACCAAGGGGTAGTCCAATCAGATAATTCCTTTGAAAGTTACCACGTTTACAGATTAAAATGGCAACGACAATAGGCACGCAGACACTGACGTAAAAACTATTTTTTCTGACTTAGGGGGCCTCAAAACGTCGACACTTGATGGAATCCACGAAAGTCATTTTTCACATAAGATCAATACCTCCTCATTATGATTAGAATATAATTCATTATTTTTTGTGCGACCAAAATTTGAATTTTCGATTGTTTCGAGAAAATTCAAAAAGTTGTGACATTCTTGTAGGGGTTCCAAAAACTAACGTTTTTTGTCTCTTGACTTTTTCTCACATTGTGCTTTGTTTCGCTTAAAATGTTAATTTTCTTTTTTTTGGGGGGGATTTTTAAAATGCTCTAACTCTGGCAATTTTCTTTTTATCGAAAAAAAGTCGTAGGGATAAATTGTTTGAATTTTTGACTACTATGGATAGCTGTCCATGGAATTTCTGAATTTAGAAAAAAAATGGTCTACAAAATTTTGAAAATGCCCTAACTTTTTGAATTTCTATCCGAAATAGCTGCTTAACGAACTCGATCTTTCTTTTTGGTCCCAGAAACTGTGTGTCAAAGCACAATCCAATCCGATTAGTCTGTCAAAAGTTATCCGGTATACAGACGACGTAAAAACTATTTTTTCTGACTCAGGGGGCCTCAAAACGTTGACATTTGATGGAATCCACGAAAGACATTTTTCACATAAAATCAATACCTTTTCATTATGATGAGAATGTAAAAATATGGAAATATTCAATAATCGCGCGCACAGCGCGCGTGTTTTTTGGCTAGTTGACTAAATTGAAATGGGGTTATTCACTTTTGATTCAGTAAAGGCATATTTCACTGATTATTCATGTTCTAATTATATAAATTTGCAATTTCTTGTTTACATATGCAATTAGAAGATAACGTTATACATGATTACAATATTTTAAATTTTAAAAATAAAATTATAAAGTTTTGCAAAAGTGTATATTATAAGAGAACATGTTTAACAATTTTTAACTATTTACGTAATGAATCTATAATCAGAATTTCAAGTCTTATTTAAAGTTCATTTTAGGAAGAAAATATTTTTTTTGACAACCGAAGTTTGATAATCGAATTAGTGATGTTTGAAACATACCGAAGCAATGATTATTTCAATTTATTCAAAAAATGGATTTATCACTTCTTGTTTTCCTACTCCCCATATTCTAAACAGAAATTCGCTTTTTTGCTATAGATTCTACATGGCGAATGCATTTTCCTGCTTTTGGGTAGCGGAAGCCTTCGAACCTTATTTGATGTCCCGTCATCCGAGCGAAATACATTACACAATCATGGCCGAACATCAATTTCGTGAATCAAACCTTGATGTTTCTTCGCAAGCGAAAAAAATCGTCGGGACAATTGCATTAGCCAAGAGTCGCAGTGTGGAAAAAGGTGCGTGGATCAAACGTTTATGCGTTCACAGAAATTACAGGAGGAAAGGTATAGCTTCTTGTCTTTTAAATGTCGCTGTTCAATTTGCTATTGCGCAAGGCTACAGTTGTGCTAATATCGTCGCTTCTGAATATACCGAGGGTGGTAGGGAATTGTGCTTTAAAAAGGGCTTCGAATTAAAACAAATGTACCACAAACCTGTGGTTGGGTCGCTCATTACGACATTAATGTTCGAATTAACTTATCAAATCAAGCCTAGTGAAGATGACTATAATAGTTACAATCCTTACAGAAGGAACACCTCCGATTGACTTAATCTCTTTACGTTTCCTTGTTTACCTTTTTTTTTGCCTTTAGTTCAGTTTAGATTGTGTGATATACAGAACAATATATGAAAAACTTCTCAGAGTTTTATTACTTGCGTAATACAGTGCATATTTTTTGTCAAAACTTTATTGAGGAAACTTAAATAGAAACGTTTCTTATAGTCTTAAGTAAACATTTGTGTTCACGTTGTGCCAAAGCGGTAGATTGAAGAACTTTGCACTACTAAATGTATTAGTAGTTTTAAAAGGTGTAAAAATAGTATCCAATTTTCTAATATGCTCAAGATATAATTCCACGTTGCCAATTTAACATTGTTAAATGCTCATTTCGATCAGTATATCATGAGTTGCATTTAAAATATATAAAATGACAATATTTTTTATAAAAATGTACATTTATGAGGAAAGTATTGTTTCACAATATAGTAGAAATTGTTTTATAATTCTTACATAGTCCATCGATTTGTACAAAACAGGACTCTTTACATTATCTCACTTTTTCATGGCATTCCAATATTGTTCAAGCTCTCGTCCTTCCCATTGTTTTTCCTCCACCTCCAATAGATATCTGAAATGTTTGTTTTTAAAAATCAGATTCAGTTTCTGAATACTTTTCTTTTGGGGTTTTAAAAGGTTATGTCTCCTTGAATTCACTGTCTGAAGTCCAAAGCCAAAATTATCTAACTCTGTAGTTAGAATGGTATAAGTACCTATTAGAAAGTTAGAGATGTGTTCATGCTTTTTTTCAGTCTTTCAAACTTACCATTGTGGATCGAAGATATTTAGGTGCTTTTGAGAATAACGTTCACACAAAAATTGTCATGTACGTCAGAGTCAGACGAGACTCTTTAAGAGTCTCTGATAGCCGGAACTATCCAGAAATAAACGATTGTTAGTTGATAGCTGATATTTTTAAGAGCGACAATTCGAACCGATTAGCGGTTATGACCTGTACAGTTGTCTATATTTGTATTTGTATGAGTCTAATCCACGGGGTACATAACTTCTAAAGCCTTCGATTTTATATCAGAAAGTGTGAAATTATAATAAATTTAGAATGGTTAAAATCGTGATAATTTTAATTTGGAATTCACTTTTCTTAACTTTAAGCGTAAAATCATACAGATTACTGATACAAGTTGTTGAATTTTTAATTCTTTCAAATTTTAAGTTTTTCATATTTTTTAACGCTTGTAATTTGAAATCGTCTACATTTTCACGATTCGGATTAAAAAAATGTTCAAATTTGAATACATTAAAAAGTGTTCAAAATTAACTTCATCTGTTTAGAAGTTAAGATTGTTAAAATCTTTCTTATTTTAAATAACAGGACTCCAATTTTGACATTATTGATCGAATTTATTGGTTTATATGTATATATATTTTTTAATTTTGCGTTCGAAGCCTTAAAAATTAAAATATTTCGTTTAATGGTATAAAAAGATTCATTGCATATTAAACAGTTTACAATTTTACGACGTTAAGATTAAGTAATTTAAAATATATGCCTTCACAATTAAAAAACTATTAATATTTTCAGTAACAAGCCTCGAAGAATGAATAATTCTACGTTAAAGCCTTTTTAAACTATTGAAGAATTAAACAATAAAAATGTTTAAAATTGAGCAAGTTCAAAGTAAAAAATAGTAAATATAAATAAAGTGTTTAATTTCATTCCCAATTATTTTAAAAAAATACAATTTTAAATTCGCAATTTTAAGAGATTTTATATTAAAATTAAATTATTAAATACTGAAAAGCTTTCGATTTTAAATTGACAAATTTAGAAGCTCTAAAAGTGGATTTAACAATATTTTAATCATTCAAATTAGAAAGTGCTTAATTTTTAGGACTTTGAATTCAGGATAATTTTATACGAAGCCAGAAAAATGTCATATTCTTCAATTTTGAAAGCTAAAGTTTGAAATTATTAAACTTATTTTGAAAGTAACACTTTGCAAATATTTATTTCTGAATGACGTAATTCAATTGTTTCATTCTGAACCTTTCAATCAAAATTATTCAATATGAAATGCCTAAAATTTAAAATCTGTAAAGTCTCAATCTTAATTTCACATCGAAATACGAAGTTATGAATCCCACGGTTAAATCAATGTTATGCTTGAGTATATCGTCACATGCAGCTATTTCTTAAATGGATGTTACATTGCGTTAATCTGTCACGTTTCATAAGTTTCGTGGTGATAGAAATTAAACGCGTGGATGCTTGAAAAATTGCTCATAAGAAAAAATCGGTGTGCCTTCACAATACAAAAAGTAAAGTGGTGTTAGTAGTACAAAATATCTAGACACTGTTATTGTCACTCGATGTTACGTTGATACTTACAATGAGGTTTTAAAATAGCTGCGCGATAAAAGAAGGAAAGAAAAAGAAAATAGTTCTTACGGAGAGTGCGAGTGTGAAAATACAAACATTCGACTGTTTCTTAAGCTTATAAATATAGTACTTACTTTTCTTGAATCTCCTTTAGAATAAGCTTTTCTTTATCAGAAATTCCGTTTCTGAGGACTTCAATGTTGACCCTCAACTGATATAAGTTTTGTATTCCAACCAGATTTGTACTGATGTCTTCACATTGCATTGCGTGCCAAACTGCTAGTTGGGCCAACTCGATATCATGATCCTAAAATTATAATACTTTTACTAATTGCTCTTGATGCATAAAAACATACGTCATTCGCGAATCATTGCTCAGTAAATTATCCAGAGAGTGAAAACCTTTTTTATTAGTAAATTTTTGACGACGAATGTGTTCAAATTTGTATATTTATTCGAGAATTGATCAATGAAATCTGAAACGAACTTTGCAATAACGAGCAGCTTCTGCACATTTTTTCTTAGCATCATTCGAAGCTGGGTGCCAATCGGGTGGACCTTGATTTGTAAGAAGACCCATGCAGGGAGTAGCTGCGTTTATAATTCCAACGTCGTGTTTCTAGAATTATTTTTATATTAGACTTATAAGATATTAGGATTACATTATTAGAGTATGAATTTTGATATTATTGTATTGTAACTGAAATATTATTCTTGATTCTTTAGTGTCAATTTACCTTAAAGAAAGGAATGTATTGTAGCAAAGTGTCGTCTATGAGTGTGAACCTTGCGTAGCTCAAAACAGTGGCAATATTTATGTTACTTTGTTCAATGCATTCTTTAAGAATGGAGACGGGGTAGCCAGTGATACCAATATGTTTTGCTTTTCCTCCCGTTACTTGTCTCGATAGTTCTGGCAATGTTTGGCTGATAACAATATCCAGAGATGGTGCAAATTCTATGTCGTGAACCTAAAAATTTTATTTCGTTATTTTTTAGTATCTAACTTCAAAGTTGGAGTACAGTTTTTTGAGACAGGAAAGTGGATCTAAAATTCAGATTACTTGAATAATGTCTACATAATCAAGTCCCAATAATTTCAAACTATTCTGAAGACTTTCTCTGGTTTTTTCTATCGTGAAGTCAAACATGTGTTTGTAATCCAATTCGTATCTTCCAACTTTTGTAGCTACGTAATAAGATTGGCGAGGTATTCCTTTCAGGGCCTGTTTTGCAAAATATTTAATATTTGAGAGAACAATGAGTAAAATATTTAGTAGAAAACAGATTCTTATTGTATACCTTGCCAAGGACAGTTTCAGAACGTCCTTGTCCATACCACGGAGCTGTGTCGATGTAATTAACACCTTGTTTTATAGCTAGTCTAACAACCTCGATAGCTTCATTTTCATCAAAGGCACTGGCGAAAGTAAAGTTTATTTAGAATTTAGTATTTTTAATTTTTCTTGCAGGTGCATATATTTATTTAAATTTAAATACCCATAGTGACAGCCAAAAGGTCCACCTCCTAGAGACAGTTTGCTAACTTTGAGACCAGTTTTTCCAAGTGTTCTGTATTCCATTGCTTTAATGGCCTCCAGGTCATGAAATCCTTCGACATAAGTTGGTGGTAAAGATTTCCTGTAATCAAATACTTTTATGTAAAAGTTCCGAAGAGATAAAATTACTACTTTCTAATTGCTTCTAGAGTGAAAAAATAGAACTGATATGTGATAGCAAGTGCAGATAATTACAGTAAATATAAGACTGAGAGTGGACTTTTATCAAATATAATTACAAATTAAAGAATTGCAACATGTTTTCTTTAGCATATAAAGTAAATTAGGGATTCTGGATGGTTGAAAGATGACCGCCTGTATTATTTCAAATGTTGAAACTTCTAGTTATAATTTTTTCAGAATAAAGTTTCTATTTAAACTGAATTGCAGGTGTCTGCTTTAGGGTTTATTATATTATAGTTCGATCATTTTAATTTAAAAAATATGCATGTATGCAAAGTTGAATATACTTTTTATTGAAAAGTTACGTTAGTTTCGCTTGTTAAATTTTGATAGTATAGAAATAAGTATGTATCTAATGAAAATATACTCCTGTGTTAGATGTCACTTTACTCATAATATTAAAAACATGTGACATATCTGACAGAGTCTGTCTATTATTATTTCTAATTTTTATTGTTACGTTATTCAACTTTATACACAGTAAATTTCAGTACTACCGAAATAGAAATCGTATGCAAAAATGGTTACATATGTTCATTATCGAAATTTATTTATCTAATTGATGCAAGTTTTAAATAAAAATGATGATTCACAAAACGCGTTGTTAAATTTATTTATAGATGTAGGTATACTATAGATTTAAGTGCAAATGAGACTAAAATATATTTAAAGAGTGGGGACGGAAAAATAGTTTAAGTAAAAAATATTAATATACAACACGTAATTTCTTTTCCAATTTACTATCATAATTCAAAGTGTAGATAGAAATAAAAAAGAATATCTACTTACATGGTTCCTGTTAAAAGTACACAATTGATAAAAATCACAGTTCAAAACACAAGAATACTTTTTTTATGACTAATTTATCACATCCATATATCTTTTTAGAAATATAATAAAAAATTCTGTTTTTTGAGAATTAATATTTTCCGTAGCACATTTTGTACTCTCATGTACGAGAGACTAATCACAACTGAGTCACAATAATAATAATAACAGGGGACATTCTTTTGATAACAAAGGAATGTGAGGTAGTTTAGTTAGAAGAGACAATTCTGAACACAGATATCGGAAAATTGCCATCTGAATTTGTTACTTGCAATTTTTCTGAGAACCACACTTCCAGTGTTGATCACCGTTGGTTGGTAAAAAAGTAGACTGCTGGGCGATAACGCATCTTGACTTATCGTTTGTTGGTAGAAAATGAAGATTTTTCATTTTGAAGAAAGTACTTATCCTAGTAATTTAAAATCAGAATTTGATTAATTCCGGGAGACTTGTGTTTTTAAATTGCAACATGGAAATTCCAAGTTGTGTTCCCCTCGAATTTAAAGATCGATATGCATTGCATTTTACCAATACAGAATTTATTTTATAGTGTCAATATTCTTTACACTAATTTTTTTACACTCTTGGTAGGTGAGCGGCACCTAATTTGGTGTATCTCTCTACTTAAAGAATAATATAAGCGGCATTATTGTAGTACAATATATCTTAGTTTTATATTTTAGATATCTTAGTTTGCTTTATATATGGCGAAAATTACACAGGATTCAATTAAAATGCTGAGGATATTCGTACGGCTGGCCGTACACAATCTTGCAAAATGATCGGTGCAGCTGGAAATGGTTTACATGGTGGGGGATGGGGTAAGTTTTTACCAATCATTACACTATATCGCGTCTGTCCGGCTGTACGAATAGACAGTTCGTAATTAAAAACGTTAATTTTAGGTTTTCCTAAAAAGAGAACCTGTGTCAAATTACTTGTCGTGTTACACAATGTAGCGCAGTGCTTCTTTCTCTTGTAAAAATTAATATGAACTTTTTAATAGTAGAACAACAAATTTCAGTAAAATAAGGTGTGAAAAAAAATTAAGTTTTCATTAATGGTGTGTAAATTTAAAAACTATTCACAAATAGATTTAATCTGATGTTCATATTTTTTTCAGTATGCGTCAATTTATTTAAAATACGGGTGCGTTAAGTTAGGTTCTGCACCGCGTCATTAGATGCTAATCCTTATGTTCACGAATTATGTTGTTGAGTATCTGAAAAGAAAATTTATTATCAAAAATGAAAAAATCACAATTTTTGTGAGATTCTGTATCTTACATCTTCAGCTCGATCTTCAGTTATTTTTTTAAAAATGTAGCCCTCTCACTTCCAGTTTGTTGTGCGATCTTGTAAAAATGCCCGTTCTTCTTTTGCAGTAAAAGATAAGGATGACCAAATTCCTAAATGAAATATATTTTGGTCATTGCATGGTTAGTAAAAAGTGTTTTTGAAAATTTTAACCTTTGAAGAAATTAAAATTATATTTTCAGCTTGGTATAAGAAAAATAATTTTAACACTCTTAGCACCGACGTTTGTGGTAATTGGAAAAGTAACTCACCGCTAATCGTCCTGCATTCATTACAATAAATTTATTGCAGTCCATAACAGTATTTAACCTATGAGCGATCATAAAAACAGCACAGTCTTTAAATGTATTCCTAATCGTTTTCTGAATCAGCTCGTCATTTTGTAGATCAACATTGACAGTTACTTCATCGAGAACTAAAATTTTGTTTTTCCTCAAAATGACACGCCCTAAACAAAGAAGTTGTCGTTGACCGACGCTGAAGTTTGATCCACTATCTGTTACTTTATGATACAATCCGTCATGTGTCTTAGCTATACAAAATCTTTCAATTCCACATCTGCCAAAGCTTGCCAGAGGTCATTTTCTGAGTATTCTTTGAAAGGATCAAGATTCCTTCGGAGGCTACCAGCAAAAGACCAGGTTCTTGAGGATTGATGCCTATTTTTGGTCGAAGATTTTGCAATTCTACTTTTCCAGGTTCTAGGCCATTGATATAAATTTCTCCAGTTACATCAGTCAAATGAAAAAGGGCCACCACCAAGGAAGATTTTCCAGCCCCTCTTCTTCAACTATCCCAATTTTTTCTTTCGGCATTGCAACAAAACTGACATCATCAAGCACTGGTTTCACTGTTAGAAAAATCTGTACTAGATTTAGTATACATGTAAGGGAAGCAAGAATGACCAACATGAAATTAAATTTAGTATACCAGCGTACAGTAAATATATAGTATATTTATACTGAATTTTATATACGCGTATACTAAATTTCATATACGTGTATACTGAATTCAGTATGAATATACTAAATTTACTGTACGCTGGTATACTACATTTAATTTCATGTTGTGCATTCTTGCTTCCATTACATGTATACTAAATTTAGTACAGATTTTTCTAACGGTGTTCATATTTAGACCATAGCCCAGATAAACGTTTTTAAATTCTACTTCACCTTCAGAAGGCCATGTTTCTGGTGGTTCACTTTCTGATTTGCATATTTGCACATATGATTTGGTTATCATATTTTCAAATATTCTTTCAACTGAGGTTATGTGGTTCTCTAATTTAGCATATTTTCTGACAAAAACTTGTGCATGACTAATGAGATGAACATACTGAGTTATATCGAAACCTAGGTTGCCAATATTTCCGGGATTTTCGATCATCAGAAAAGAATACGTAACTATTGCAACGTAAATTCCACTTATAAATTGTATAGCATGTTGCAAAAGACACGTGACAGGAAAAAAGTAAAAATGTAGTAGAAGAATGGGTATCTTGACGATCGTAGAATTTCCTAGTGATTGAGTTTTCAGCCCTGAAAGCTCGAATGGTTTCTATTTATGGATAGGTAGTTTTCGTTGTACCTTATTTTTACAAAACTTACCAACTCCTTCAAGACCTTGTACGTTGCAACTTGTCTTGATACAAAGCAGATAAATTGCATACGTTGCAAATCCAACAAAGAAAGTTGGTACGAGAGCCCAATGATTAACAGCAGCATTTATTAGAACCATTGCTAATAATTGGAAACCCAAGTTCACAGCATATCGTAAACACAATGGCACCAAATGATCGATTGTATTCATATATTTTGAAAACCGCTTAAAACACAAGAAGAATCTTTTATTTTTCAGTTAAAATACTTTCAAAATATATTTGATCTTTAATTTAATATTTTACCTGCCAAGAATTTTTCCTGATGATTTCAAGTGGAAGAATGCCATAGGAGCATGTATAACTCTTCTCAACGCTAAAATAGGAATATAATTCGAAGACCTTACACAAATTTCAGCAATTAAAAATACTCGAATTGTCATCAAAATGATTACTGCTACAACCACAGTGCTGTACGAATAGATATACCATTCACGATCCAGGTACTGATCTATGTATATCAAAGTTTTGTTAGCTTTTTTCTCAGATAATAATTTTTCATTATTGGCCCAAAAAGCAACAAAAAACCCGGTACCACTAATAGAAATTTGTGACATTATAATAATCAGCAGTGTTAGAAAAAGAACGCGTGGATCTCTTACTGACTTTAAATAAAAGGAGTAAACCTTACGTGAAATTTCACTAAAGCGTATTTGTTCAATATCTTCTAGAGGTTCATGTCAGTCTCGGGTTTGGCTTTTACAGGGCCTTATTCATTTGATATTGATTGTTCACTGATCTTTTTATCAGAGCCTAATACATTAATAAAGTTAATTCCAAAATTTTGCATCTCGCTAAAGGTTCTTTCAACCTGGACACTACCATGATTTAGGAAAAATATACGATCAACATTTTTTACATGTTGAACTTGATGAGTTACTAGAATCCTAATCTTATTTCTTAAAAGATCTTCGATGCATTTTTCAAATATTAATTTACCTGTCCAAGAATCAACAGCTGATAGAGGATCGTCTAGACTCTAGAAGATGAATATCTGTATTTGCGTAGACAACTCGAGCCAAATTGACTTTGGCACGTTGGCCGCCACTAGTTGTATTCCCTTTTCTCCAACGATTTTTTAATCTCCGTGAGACTCGTTTTTTCTGAACCCACTTTGCCAATTACTGCAATAAACGTTCCGTGATTTGCAGTTAAATTGACATTTTTCAGAATGCAGTCATTTGAATTGGTACACAATTTTGCTGATGCATTTTTAAAAGAATGTGCAATGTTGCTTGAGATATCATCATTAAATTTGATAGATTTGAC
Source organism: Andricus curvator (assembly GCA_932195095.1). Classification (NCBI taxonomy): domain Eukaryota; kingdom Metazoa; phylum Arthropoda; class Insecta; order Hymenoptera; family Cynipidae; genus Andricus; species Andricus curvator. The sequence continues at coordinate 103,404 of CAKNYM010051615.1, read as the reverse complement.
AACATCGTGGGGATTTATCTCTCCGCGTGTTATGAAATTTTGAATGCGTTTCATAGACACTAGTAATTGAATTATTTCTTTAATGCCCGTGAAATAAGATTGTGGAGAATTCGACGAAAACTATGTGTTTTTACTGAGACAACCTTCATATTTTTAATACAACGTTTCTGTTCATTCTTAATTATTAACTTACCCCAGTGAAGCATTTGAATACTGCTCCGTAAGCCTATCACCAAGAAGACTTTTTATAATGATATTTCATTACATGAATCGTCTAGTTACAAAACCGGCCATCTCCAAAAAACAAAATTGTTGGGGAAAGCTGATTTTCTGCCACTATTAGCCAGAATAAGATGGAAACCAAAACTCTTTGGTTGTTAAAGACATTAGGGCAGTATGTTTCAAAACACTTTTCCTATTTCTTGATTTATTAAAAGGAACTTCTTTATCCTTAAGTATATGTATACACGAAACGAGCGGCCATTTTCAGCATGGAGATTTCACCGGTTTTGCAGCAAATCGTGATTTTCGAACGCATATAAAACAGGGATTTGAGCGGTTTTTTCATGGTTTCTGATTTCTAGTTGATTAAAAAGTTCACTTAGGACTCAACAAAATGAAAAAACTCATTTCCCAAAATCGAGGAGTTGGCCGGTTTTGCAACTAGACGATTCACATATATTAATACATACGCTACCGCTGTGATGCAGATACAAAGGCAGGCGTGTGAGCAATACTTTCTTAAGATATTGCTTCTAGGCTGGAAGCAATCCTAAGTGTATTAATTTCTTCCCTGAAAAGCGATATACATTGAAGCGAAACTGCAAACGAATAACATTAGAAACATATTCAAAATCATGTTTGTGTTTTATGTTTATGATGCACAATTAATTATTAAAAATAACTCATAGTCTTAATTTTCTAACTAAAAATGTGAAGGTTTTTTCCCATACATACATCTTTATCAATTGAATATTGCTTATAACTTCATTGATTAATCGAAATCGCTCATCCATTGCAGAGAAACATTTAACCGCGTGACAACCATTTTTTAATAAACACTACAAATACAAAAGTAATGAAGAATTTCAATGAAAATCAAGGTAATTAGAACATTTAAAAGCATTTTTAACCTACGTGAACGTAAGACAGAATTAAAAATCTGGACATTCCTATAAAAGCTGCTGAAGACATCTTCTGGTACATGATGTACGTTACGATTATTGCATGGATAGGTGCTATCCAAAGATAATTATTAAAATGTTGCAAAATGGAAAAAAAATTTCTTTGCCTTCACTTTCACGTATTTTAATTTCAAAAAGTCACAAAAAATCGTTTTTAGCATATTCTTATAAAAAATATGTTATCTCAAATGTTTACTATTACGTATACGTTCTAAAGACGTCCTAAGGATGGTCTGGTGACCACTGGGTGGCTCTATCGTGTATCTAGGCATACTGATATTTCAAAAAGTAAATACTTTTAGCCTCAAAATGTTGATAATTATTTTTATTATTTTTATCAAACTGACACGTGTATTTTTTTGGCTTCGAAAGCATATGACGTCACACCACGTGTTTCGCGCTATTACAAATAATTATCGAATACACAAGATTGAGTTTCATCAATTTCATATTTTGATTCTTTGGGAGTTAAAGTTGATGAAAAACTTAACTTTGGGGAAAAAATTAGGAGTATGGCCCTAAAATTATTATTAGTTGAGGCTCTGGATGCAAAAAGGAGATATAGAATTATTTTGCTGGAGTGGGGGGGGGGGGCTGAGCACTTGAAAATAAAGTTTTGAATTTTAATTTTCAGAATACATATACACATCGCAAATTAAATTCCGCATCTTTTTCTTACAATAAAAAAAGTTGTAGCTTTTTTTATTTTCTGAATTATTTATAAAAAACCGTTTTTTCTCTGATTAAAATATTTCGCCTTTTTTCATTTCAACTCGTGACGAAGTCGGCACTTTTTAATATTTTAAAGTAAAATTCATGACAAGTATGCATTGACATCTTCTTGCGACCGATGACGTTAGCGAAAGTTGAAAATGTTCATTTGAAAAAAAGTTAATAATTTTTTGCCGAGGCGTTGCACAATTCGTGCACAAACAATTATCATATATCGTTTCGGGAGTCCAGCAAATTTTGAGCAAGCAAAAACTGTCGGCGAGAAAGTTGGTCAGGAAGGTTCAAAGAAGTTTTCTGGAAATTTTTAGCTCAATGGAAATAGTAGTTAACAAACTGTTAATGTTTTAATTTTCTGATGCGATCGATTTTCTGTCCCGTACGCTGCGGTCCGGCAGGTAAGACGTTACTACACAACGTTAGGTGGAACTCCGTCGCAGAGGCTGGTCAGATACAGATAATTTTTCTTTAAATTAAAAACACGAAAAATCAGGACTTCTCAAATTACATAAAATGGGTAGTGATAATTCAGAATCATGAGTTTTAAATGTTTGGTAGTATTAAAATAAAAATATATAATAAATCAACCCAAGAAGACAAAAAAATTAAAGTGTAAATACTATATTTAGCGCAGATTTTAATTGGTAAATATTAATTATTTCAATAAACACATAAAATACAAGATTTTTAACTTTGACTCAAAAAATATTTTTAGGTAAATTTACTGGTCAATTTAACCAGACTTTCTCTAGTTTTATTATCAGTTTAAAACAATATTAGATTTCTGCTAAAAATGATCTCTAATTTTTTTCAAGTAAAAACCGTCACTGCATTTATATTATGAAATTTTTTACAACTTACAACGTATTATGATACGTATTCAGTTATATCTTTAAAAAAAAAATATTATATAATATTTCAACGATTATTTTTGGAAACGTCTACAGATTATGTATTTTTAAGAATTTTATGAAGCTCATGTCTCTACAAGTGGCAAAGTTTAAATATTTTAATTAGAAAGAAACAAAAGAATTACTATAAGCCATGATTTTCCATGTTTTATTGAATTTGAATTACAAAATCTCTTACGTACTCTAAGGCAGAGTTCAACGGCTTGCCGTACACGGCGCAGCCTACGCAGGAGATAATCGATCGCGCCGGAAAATAAAAACATTAACAGTTTGTTAACTACTATTTCAATTGAGCTAAAAATTTCCAGAAAACTTTTTTGGACCTTTCTGGCCAACATTCTTGCTGACAATTTTTGCTTGCTCAAAATTCGCTCGACTCCCGAAACGATCAAAGTTGTTTGTGCACGAATTGTGCAACGCCTAGGCAAAAAATTATTAACTTTTTTTCAAATAAACATTTTCAATGTTTGCTAACGTCATCGGTCGCAGAAGATGCCAATGCAGACTTCTAATGCATTTTACTTTAAAATATTAAAAAGTGCCAATTTCGCCGCGAGTTGAAGTGAAAAAAGGCGAAATATTTTAATCAGAGAAAAAAACAGATTTTTATAAATAATTCAGCAAATAAAAAAGCTTCAACTTTTTTCATTGAAAGAAAAAGATGCAGAATTTAATTTACGATGTGGATATTTATTTTAAAAATTAAAATTTGGCCCCTCAATTTTCATTTGGAAGTATTAATATCATTTCCAAGTGCAGTTCCATTCGAAAAATGTATTCGAGTATTTATAATTTTTGTAATAACTCTATTTTGAAAATTGATTTAATTAATTAATCGTTACTCATTGTTTAATTCATATTCAGATATTAGGAGATTATATTTACTTAGTTTTACTTAATTTATAGTTATCTAACAGACGGGTGTCCACGCAGGGGCTTACCGAAAAGTATGCAACCCGCCATACACGACCATAAAAATAGCATTGGCGTGTAAGACGGGTTGCATAATTTTCGGTAAGCCCCAGCGTGGACACCCTGTATAAATCACTGTCTCAAGTCTTCAGATTTAGAAATAATTATTTTGTCGAATATTCCTAGATAGTCATAACCCAGATAGCACAAAAAATTCCGTGAAGATTTCCTGAAACTTGCATTCTAAGGTGGAAATATTCCATTGAAAGGTTAGGACAAGGTTCGGTCAATCAAGAAAATGTCCGCTTGTGAGGGAATGTTGCACGGTAATTTTCAGGACAGTTTGGAAGATTCATTTAGCTTAATTCGATGCGCAGTAGTTTTCTATGGGACCTACGGCTGCGCAGTAGTTTTTTAACCTTTCGGCAGTCGCGCTGTTGTAAGAAGTACAACAGTACCGATTTTTTTGGTACAAGTCGCAACTCGAATGCACGGGAGACGTGAGACCGCCATGTATGCCTTCCACCACTCTTCCCTCACCACTTCACTTCTCAAAAATACTAACATCGATTTTTGGTCTCCAACCCTTAAAGTTCAAAAGCAAACCCCTTGACACGACGCATATATGACTTTGTCAAAAAACAATCTTTTTTAGAATTTCACAGTGTGAATAGAGTCTCTGATTTTTGGGCTCCTCAAAAGTTCCAACACCCAATTTTGGGCTCCTACCCTTAACGTTAAAAAGCAACCCCTTGGTACCGGGCAGATGTGACTTTGTCAAAGAATTATCTTTTTTAGAAATTTACTTTGTAAATGAAGTTTCTGATGTCTGAGACTCAGAATTTTATATGGTTTTTGGTTTATATGGTTTTTTTATCCAATTTTTGGGCTCCTTGAGAATTTAAATGAAAATTCATAGATAGGCGTTTGATTTTTTAGATCTAGGGGTGGTTTTTGCAAACAAAAAATCAAGCATTCGTGAGCCCAAGAAAAGCCCAACACTACTTTCTATTTTGTTTTTTCCATTTTTCAGTATTGACGAAATGCATACACACGGTAAACGTAAAGGTCGAGTTTCAGGCGATGAATGGAGACTGGGTGTCTGGAATGCTAGAGGAGTGAATGACCTTAAAATAAGAGAACTACGAGAAACTATGCATGCAAGGAAACTAGATATTTTATGTGTACCTGAGACGAAGAAAAAGGGTTGCGAAAGTAGAAACATAGAAAATGGGGTGTTGAAAGGCGGTTTTGAAATATGGTCAGGAGTAGGTAGTGAATCAAATCGTAGTCAAGGGGTCGGTTTAATTATGAATGAAAAAGCAAGACAGCATCTCAAAGATCATGATTTTGTATCTCCCAGATTGTTGTGGGCTAGAATGAAGGTAGGAATCAGAAGGTTATTTATCATAGCGTGCTACGCCCCAGTTGACAGTGAGCCACGAGAAGTCAAAGACGCTTTCTGGGACACTTTAAATGACACAATAAGTACTTGCGATCAAGGTGAAAGAATAATTCTGCTAGGAGATATGAACGAATGGGTCGGCGTTCAACGTCAGGATACAGATACAGAAAGGGTACTAGGTAAATTTGGGGATCCAAGAAAAAATTATAACGGGGAAAAATTAGTTAGCTTATGCTTAGAAAAGGGCCTATTTATTACCAATACTTGGTTTCGACATAAAATGATCCACACGTACACTTGGTGTAAAGGAAATAACCGCAGTGTAATTGACTTCGTTATTTCGGATGAAAGACTAAGAGAACTAGTCAAAGATACAAGAGTCATGAGGGGTTCCGAATGCAATACTGATCATTATCTTTTAATCTCTAAAATAAACTTAGGCCGGGGATGGAAAAGAAAGAGAACAGAAAAAACGAAACAAACTCGAATAAAGATTGAAAATTTACAGAAACCGGAAGTGCGAATAGAGTTTCAAAATAAGTTAAGCGAACGCATAGATAGGGCAACTTGGGAAGCGCTTACGAGCAATAAAGATATAGAGGGCGCGTGGGCTTTATTACGGGATATCATTGTTAAAACTGCAATTGAAGTGTGTGGTACGGCAGTGGTAGGAAGAAAGTCTGGTGATGCGTGGTGGAATGATGAAATTCAAGCAGCCCAGCAAGAAAAGAAAAAAGCGCACAAGAGAACATTAAACATGACAGATCTTAGCGATGAGGAGAGAAATAGACTTAAAAATGATTACAAAGACAAAAAGAGGAAAATGAAACGACTAGTCAAGGAGAGTAAAGAAAAAATCAGAACAGAAGAAGAGAACAAAATACAGAACTACTTTGAAGGAATTATGAAACTATTATATAAACAGTTGAAGGAAAGTAAGAGTACAGAGTTTGCCAGCATGAGAAAAAGCAAAGGTGAAATGCTATATGATATAGACGAGATAGTAGACGCTTTAAAAGACTCTTTTAAAGAACTATTAGGAGGTGAAGATATAGGACAACAAAACTGCGACATAGAACATAATGCATTAGAAAACCCAATTGAAAAAGTCTGTGTCACTGAGGTCCGAGATATAATTAAGAACCTGAAAAACGGTAAGGCTGCTGGCATAGACAGTATTAGTGCTGAAATGCTTAAATACGGTTGCGAGTACATACCTCACAGGTTGTGCGAACTGATAAATTTATGTATCGAGACGGGAGAAGTCCCAGACGATTGGGGAAAAGCGATTATCGTACCAATATACAAAAGAAAGGGAGATAAAAACAACTGCAGTAATTACAGAGGTATCAGCCTACTAAGTACCGTAAGTAAAATATACTCAAAAATACTTATTCGTAGGGTAATGGAAATCACAGAAGAAAAGATATGGGAAGTCCAAAGTGGTTTTATGCCAGGAAGATCATGTACAGATCAGATATTTAGCCTAAGACAGATCACAGAAAAAAGCTTGAGAGTAGGAAAGAAAGTTTTCTGTGCATTTATTGACCTAGAAAAAGCATTCGACACGGTAAATAGAAGTAAACTTTGGGAAGTTCTTAAAGAGTACTGAGTAAATGGAGGGCTCCTGCAAGCAATAAAAACAATATATACAGGTAGTAAAGCGAGCGTAAGGGTAAACGGGAAACTGAGTGACTGGTTCGATATTACGCAAGGCGTGAAACAAGAATGCGTTATGTCCTCGTGGCTATTTATCATATTCATGGATAAGTGTCTAAGAGCTGCACTCTTCGACGAAGAAGGTGTAGATCTCCAAACAGTTAAGGTACGTGGGTTAGCTTTCGCAGATGACAAGATTGTTATGGCAGAATCAGTCGAGGACTTGCAAAGAATGTTGAATAAACTTCATATAAGCATGAAGGACATGGGACTCAAAATTAACGTAAATAAAATAAAAATCATGGTGTTTGAGGGAAAGATTGAGAAAACAATGTGCAACATTGTCCTAAATGATGAGAGATTAGAACAAGTTGACAAGTACGTATACCTAGGTAGTCTATTCACTAGCGACGGAAAAATAGATAGGGAGTTAGATAGGCGCATAAATAAGGGTAAACAGGTTATCGGTAGAGCAGGGTCCATCCTAACAAATAAAAACATATCAAAAAAAGCTAAAATGGCCATACACAATTCTATATTCGTACCGACTGTACTATACGGTAGCGAGACATGGACCTGTCAAGAAAAGGACAGGAGTAAAATTAACGCGATCGGCATGAAACCTCTGCGCATAATATGCGGGAAAACACTGATGGACAAAGTCCGAAACGAGACAATCCTCAAAGAATGTGGTGCAAAAGAGACAATAGTTGACACATGGGAAAGAAATCAGTTAAGATGGTTCGGACATCTTGAAAGAATGAAAGATGAACGACTGACCAAACAAGTGTATAAAGGTAAAGTAAATGGCAGAATGCCCAGAGGTAGACCGCCGAAAGAATGGTTAGAATCTGTAAATGAGACATTAATCCGTAGAGACATCAGAAGCCATAGAAACACAAGAGCTTGCATGAAAAAATGCATGGACGTGAAGGAAGCTAGAGTAGTATGCCAGAACAGAAAAGTGTGGCGACAAATAGTTTGTAAACAGAGTGACAGTAGAATGAATGACGCCTGAAACAAAGATCTTGGATACTAATGGGCCCAAGTGGAGAACCATACATAACAATTTTGTGAGGCTCTTCACTTGGGGTGATCGCTAGAGAGATTGATCAGCAACCTGGGTCGGAGCAGTGTTGCGGAATAAACGTGTCATTTAAATAAATAACACGAGAATTCCAGATCAATCTAAAATATCTATACCTAACACTTATATACCTATCTACCTCATACCTATATACCTACCTACCTTATACATATATACCCATATGCACACTACTATTCTCCAACCGAGCAAGTCACGCCTACCCCGAAAGGGAAATGGCTTAATGGTATAATAATAATAATAATAATAATAATAATAATAATAATAATAATAAAACTACTACTTTCTTAAACGGAGAACAACCCGTCCCGCAGTGGCTAGTGGAAGGACGCACGGTATTGATTCCTAAGACAGGAGATTTGTCAAGTCCAAAGAACTACAGGCCCATAGCTTGTTTAAACACCAGCTACAAGCTATTCACCCCCTCGAGATAAAGGGGGTAGAGGCTTGCTGAGCTTAGAGTGTCTTCATCGCAGAACGGTTCTGGCTACAGCCTGCTCAGTTCTAAACAGCACAGATTTTCTTATGCGACTAGTACATCAACATGAAGTCGTCAATGCTGCGGCGTTTCTATATCGTGCCGCAGATAGGGCCGCAGAGGAGCTTGGCCTCCCATTTGATTCCAGCGACACTAC
>CAKNYM010051615.1:56281-94854 GCA_932195095.1 Andricus curvator | reverse complement strand
GGTTGCTTTTAAAGAACCATGATCGTAGCTTCCGGAGCCTACAACTTATCTAGCAAAAAATAATAATAATACTCAGGGGTTGTTTTTTTGTACATAGGGTGGTTTTTGATAATTTTGTTTGGTGCATTCGAGAGCCCAATATAAGCCAAAAATTGCGATGAACTTTATTTTTTTCAGATTTTATTTTTGACAAGAGGATGGTTTTTTTGCACATAGGGGTTGGTTTTTTGAATTTTTTTTCCGTGCATTTGAGAGCCCAAAATAAGTGCAAAATTGTGGTCTACTTTGTTTCTTCCTAGTTTGAGTTTTTATTTTTGGGGTAGTTTTATTTCCGGTAGGGGTAGTTTTTGGAAATTGTTTGTTGGCGCGTTCAAGAGCCCAAGGAAAGCCCAAAATTCTGTCGTCTTTGATTTTTAATTTTTTCAAATATTTATATAGTGGAGGTGCTGGCTTGAGTCAAGCCAGCACCTCCACACCAAATTTCAATTTTCAAAAAAAGTAGTGGAGCCCAAAAATCGGCAATACAGCCCAAAAAAAGCCCAAAATTCTGATACAAAAAATTTGGGAATTTCGATTGTGGAGGTGCTTGATGGACTTCAATAACACGACAAAACATGGGTGTTGTAAAAAGTACAACGCGCGACTACTCGTGTGAACAGAATGGGCGCGACTACCGAAAGGTTAACCCTCCTAGTGTATCACCAAACACACGTATAATGATTATTTTTTCCCATATTTTTGAAAAAATGAAAAACCAAAAAGTACGTGTGTCTGGTGGTATACTAGGAGCTTCAAAAAAAACTACTGCGCAGCCATAGGTCCCATCGAAAACTACTGCGCACCGAATTAAGTTAAATAAATCTTCCAAACTTTCCTGAAACTTGCCATGCAACATTCCCTCACAAGCGGACATTTTCTTGATTGACCGAACCTTGCACCTTTCAATGCAATATTCCCAACCTTACATTGCAAGTTTCAGGAAATCTTCACGGAGTTTTTTGTGCTATCTGGGAAAGCTTAGATAAGAAGCTAGAAACTATCTGATATCACAAATCTTTAAAATCGATCGAAAAATGATAAAGTATAGAACTTTTAAGTTTACACTACTAACTTTCCCATCAGGAAATTTCAGTAAAGAAAAATAAATATTCAAAACCTTTATTTTATGCCAGATACATGTTCGAAATATTGAGAAAACAATTATAATGAACTTTACAGATAGAAATTGTTTCTTAAAAACTTATAGAGATGATCATTTTGATCCTGAATTATATTTATTCAATTTCGTAATTTATTTTATTTTAAAACGAATTATTTATGCTTATGATGAAAAGTCGCTTATTAATTTCTTCATTGAATACAAATCCCATTTTGTAAAATCAGCTCTGCTTCTGAGTATTCTACGGCGGTCTTGTTTTGGCAAAATTCCCACCTGGTAAAAAATACATTATTTTTTGTAATTAAAATAAATAAAAAATATATTAATTGGATTCATAAATTAAGATTAATTTTATTAATTTTTTTCATAATTTTCCGTAATTTCCACCCTTTTTATTTTTCAGGTAAAAGCTAATTTTCAATAATTTCGGGATTAGGTTCAAAATAATATTTATAAAAAATATTGTAATTGAAAACAATGATTAAATTTCAAATCATTATCAATCAACAGAAGTTTCAAAAATATTTTTAATATATAGAACAAACCTGTTGCCTTTTCGGTCTTCAATAGCAAGTTTGTTTAAGAACAATGTTGTCCCAATAGGTTCAGCTGTGGTATTATTACTCTCAGCTTCATTTATATCAGCGCGATACCAAATATTCCCACTAATTTCTTTAGTATTTCCAGTAATCGCTCGATACTCGGTTGCTGCAATGTTGTAGAAGATGAATGGTTGCACCTTTCTACCAAATAGGCTAAAAATATAAATGAAATAAAATCGCTTTAATAATTAAATTATAATTTTTGAAACATCCTTAACATTTCAATTGTTATAAGTTAGTGATCCAGAGAAAAAGCGTCAACGGAATGGGGGGGGGGGAGGGTGAAAATTACTGACAAAATTGTTACGTAAACTTGAATGACCTCTAATGCAAACTAATCAAAGCTTTAATTGAAATTTATCACTGTCTAGTATTACGGATTTTTTTTTCAATAAAGAAATCTAAGTTTAAATTTCTGAATCTAGGCAATGTAAACTTATAATAAATTGGGAATTTTCATCATCAATATAAAATTGTAACTTTGAAAAGTGAAAAGTTAAGTCAATACGAACTAACAGCTTAAAAAATAATATTTTTAAACTTCAAGCTTATTTAAATATTGAATTATCATTTTAGCTTACAATGCAAAATTTAAAAGTGAAATTTTCAAAATTGAACAATTTGAATATACATACTTACATACGTGTATAAATAAAGAACTGTAAAGATTAAAAAATAGAACAAATAGAGTGAAGTATAAGTTTTACACTGCAATTTACTCTTAATATAATTATAAAAAATTTGAAACTTCAAAAGTCACAACATTTAACATCGACAAATTAGGAAAAATTTAAGTTAAAGAATGTAAAATGCCCCAAAAATAAAAAATTTCCAAGTTGCACCTTCAAAATTTAAAGGCATCAAAATTTGAAAACAAAATTAAAGAATCATGCATCCACAACACTGTTAAAAAATTTGAAGGTTTCATAATAAAAGTTCTTAAACTGATTATTTTTCAAATTAGACAATTTTCAATTTGAATAATTATTAATTCAATAAGTCTCTAAAAATAAGAAAAAATTTTTGTTGGAGGACGTTATAAAATTCTACAATTTCTTAACCAGTGATGAAAGTATAATTTTAAATTTGAAGCTTTGATAATTTAAGGATGCAATTGTTTAAAATTGATTCCTCAAGATTGAGAATTTTTAAGTTTAATGTTGAATATTAAGATTTTGCAATAAATTTCGTACTCAAAAATACAAACTTAGAAATATTTAAATTTTAATAGGTTGAAAAATTAAGCAATATTTAGTTTTAGTATTAGTGCACGAGAGTGAAGGTAGCTTAAAAGCCGATAAATCACACTACATCTAGTACGACGGACCTCATTCGGATATATTATAAAATGGAACAATTTGCAATTAAAAACTTTGAAACTTGAAAAATGCATAGGTGACCTTTTTAAAATTATGTAAGATTTCAAATTACAACTGAAACAATGATTATTTTATTTATAAATTGGCGGAATCTAAAATCTGTGTTATCAACCATGAAAATGTACATTTTCGCTGTTTATTAAACAAAAAATGATAACATTTGTACAGGATCATATCTTTCTAGTGAGGAAAAATATTTATTTGGATAAATAAGACGAATTTTATAGTTTAAAATTTTGTTTAAACCCTAATTCTAATTAAAGTCAGAGACTACTACAAAACCTTGCATAAAACAGACATGTAGAATTAGTAATTTTCACCATCAACATAGAATTATAACTTTGAACAGTTCAAAATTGAACCAATACAAATTAAATTTAAGTATATTATATTTATATAATGTTTATTTTATAAATAAAATATAATAAATAATATAATATATTTATATATTATATATATATATATATTATATAGCCATACCACGCTGAAAAAACCAGTTCTCGTCAGATCACTGAAGTTAAGCAGCGTTGGGCGCGGTTAGCACTTGGATGGGTGACCATTCGAGAAAACTGAGTGCTGTTGGCACATCGTGGGTGTGGTGAGCCCACGCTTGTAGTTATTTACTACAAGTTATCAACCTAGAAACACTACCCGAATCGGGTAGTGTCACGCCTACCCCGAAAGGGAAATGGCTTAATGGTATACATATTTAATATTATAAGAAATCTCACTCGCATGGAATCTTGAACAGAGTAGTAGAATTGCCATGATTGATCCTCAAGAACAGCATCCCTCTAGTCCTTGGAGCTCCCTTAGTCGTCTCTACCATGGCTCGAAACGGTTCACCTAAAAACGTGTCCTTCGGGTTTGACACAGGCGTCAGATGTCGACATGAGTACGTCCACAAATGATACAAAATTTCGAACCAAAAATAAATCAACCCTATTATCCAATACCGCAAAATGGTGCTTGATCCCTCGTGGCCAAGTAATAGATGCCCAAAGGACCTCGATTGGCAGCATATCCCATTTCCTGGTACCATTTCGTGCCTATCGAAGGAAAGCAATTTCCCAAATTGAATGAGGCTCCTCCAACACTGCAGGGCCAGGCTTGGAATTTGCATTCGCCATCTTGACTCTCGATAGTGTCCACAAAAAGCTGCCAGGCTCGTAAGTGGCTGCAGGCAATGCTTCTATCCAGATAATCCTCTGAGGAAAAATTCGAAAAGAACGGGTTTTGAAATCTATTTAAATATATTATTAAAAATCAAATCAAATATAATAGTCAATAATAACCCATTCCTCTTATCTCTTCTGTCCCTTTCCATCCCCTTTTTCCTCAGGGCCCCTACGCACCCCCTCACACTTCACCGTTCACCCCATCCCATCACTTCCCCTCGCAAAATTATTTATCTTCGCAATCCCTTCTCGCTGACCCACATACCCTTACAATCAGCCAACACCGCACACTCCCGAACACCCAGTTCCACTTACCCCTCCCATTCGTCCTACACCAAACACACTACTTCCCCTTACCGTGACATTCACCCCTCCCTCTCGACCTTTTCTCGCTATAACTCTTTCTTATAATGAACCCTCCTCACGTGACTTTCCCCCTCCCCCACTCATTTCACCTTTACGCATCATCCATTCGTTCTCTTCACCCTATCCTCTCAATCAGTAACAATCCATAATCAATCAATCAGTATCAATTTCTAGAATCAGTATCAATTTCTAGAGCGTTGTTATTCTCAATACATGCACAATTTTTCGGCTTCTAAATATTTTTTCTCGAATGATATACAATTGCTCAAATGTTCGTACAAATTTTGCGCCCAATAACACTTAATAACATTACCTTGCCCACTAACTTTACATGTTATGAACGGTAAAAGATGGATAGTCCAGGTATCGTCTGGTAATTTTTTAAAAAACTTTTTTAAGTAGGTGGAGTCCGATTTTTTGTTAAAATGTTTTATTGAATGGTCCTGATACAAATTTCAAATTATCCCAAAAATCGCGTTTGCATGATTTGACCCTTCCCATATCATTTTTGAGCAAAATTTCCAGCAACAAAATCCAACTGGAATGTCTTGATTTCATGCAAAAATGCTATCAATATTAATCAAAGAAGAAGCATTTCCAAATAATTCTGAAGAAAAGTGATGACACAGCCCCAAAAAGTTATGACGAATATTTTATACATTTCTGGTCTTTTAAGCATAAAATAATAAAATTCTGTGGAACTAATTTCTTCAATAACATTTCTTTATTAATAATTAATAAATAATGTTAAAGCGCAGTTAATTTTTTTTTTTCTTCGTTCACACTCAACAACAGATCTTCGCAAGTAAGTTTCACAATTAATACACATGAAATGTGTACAAAATGGATAGTGTGAAGAATATTATTTTAAAATTTGTTGAACAATTAATTCTTATAAGTCGAAATTTTAAAAATGCATTTTTAATCAATTTAAACACAAAAATGTTTCAATACGGTTGCAAGTCCACAACTCATGCGCCTTATAAGGGCTATAACATTTTCTTTTTGTATATTTTACGCAGGATTGTTGCCTCTATCATTTACTCTGTTGAAACTTTTGCGTAGGACATTCACGAAACAAGCTATTTTGAAAAAATGTTTTTGACTGAAAATTGACCAACAAATCGGATCTTTTTGGGAGATAATAGCTCTTGACCTATGGGAGCTAGAAGATTATTTTTTTATATTTACGCAGAATCTTTCACTCTACAATTTTCGGAAGTCACAACACATGACTTATTCGGGCTCTCAAATTCAATGAGAACTGTCAATCCACGCAAACAGTATTTGTGGGACTTTTTCCAATTTGCATCAGAACCACTCAGTAAAACGTTTTAGCAAAAACCTTCACTCGGTCTAGTTAAACAGGTAAAAAGCCTTTTTTACGTACCAGATACCTGAACTAGGATGGACATTGGACACCAGACTGAGCGTAAAAGGGTTTCTATCCGGGGCTACGAAATATTTAAAAAATCGATTACTAGTGAAGATATATACCAAATTTGAATAATACTCACACCCTTTCTCAAAATAATTCCTGAAAGTCGTACAATTAAAGATATCTCTTTTTCTCACCATTGAGATGACTAACAACAACAGCATTTTTCACATCACTACATCCAGGTTGTTCCCTGCCACCATTAGGGAAGAAATCAATGTGACCAATAGGTTTCAAGAGACCAAATCCATCAGCAAAATCATCGGAACCATCAGTGTGAATTACATCGACTAGATCTGCATCTGATGCATCCAGTTTTCTGGACCTTTCCCTGAAGAGGTGATGTCTGAAAAATGGAGAGGCAGGATCCAGTCCTGTAATTCGACCAATCAAGTACTTCCATTTTTTCAAAACTTCTGAAGCACAGCCGGCTACATGAGCTCCTAAGCTGAACCCGATTATGTGGATGTTTTTAGGACTTGTTCCCAATTTTATGGCGTCTAGTAAAACCAGGGAGAGTTGACGACCAACTAGTTCTGTATTGGCTACTGCTGCACTGTAGGAAGTTCCGGCTCCTCTTGTCCAATCCAGAAGTATTACATTCGCGTCTTCCTAAAAATTTGTAAAAATAATTTCATAATTCAATTGATAATTAATTAAGCTTGCGTGTCGTCAAACCTCCCACCTTAATTCCATGCTCGAACTACGAGAGGAGGTGTCACATCTCTTGATGGCGATGAATGATTTTAATTATGATTAAAAGTATCGCATTTAAACCAGTGGTAATTTAAAATTTACAAAAGAATGTTTAATTTAAGCTGAATTCATACCACATCGAGAAGTTTTAGTGCTCCTTTTATGGCGCCTAAATCAGTGCCACTTCCTTTGTAACCGTGAACGACAACCTTGAGTGCTTTACTGGAATTAAAGCCGGATTTTTCAATGGACAGGGAATCGTCTCCATAATATATGATGTCTGGAACCTCGCGTTGTTTACGAGTGTATAATAAAAATCGAGTCTTTATTTCATTCGGATGTTGGGGTGGTCGTTTCAGAGTCAAATGTTGGGGTGGGTCGGCGAAACATCCCACGAGGTCTACATATACATTAATATTTTAAATAATTATAAAAACAAATAATAAGTAATGTTCTTTGTTTCTACAGCCTCGTATTTCTCCAGATATTGCAATAATTTTAACCTTAATGATTTCCAAACCTACCAAAGCAGACTTTCGGTGCATGTTCTTCACGAACCGCTATTCTTCTCTGAATCATGCGATGTCTCCTTTCCCTCATTCTTGCTGAAAACCAATCTGGTACTGAGAATGGATAGTTCTTGCTGTAAAGTTTTATTGCTTCCAATTTTCTGTAGAATTGTTAGGTTTTATGTAATATCTCTGAAAAAATCTAATTTTTCAAGTATTGATATTAATTCATAGGTACATGTAGGTTCCCATTCAATTGACGTGGAAAAATACCATTTTTTTAAACTTTTTAATTTGATCCTGAATTTAAGCTTGAAAGAGATCAATGTACATATTCCTCTAATCAAAACCCTTCACCGAATACGAATGTAATGACTTCCTAATTTTATCAATTATTGACGCATTCATATAGACACTGTTCAATTTTTAATTATTTCAGTAGTTTCTTAAATTCTGAACACTTCAAACGTAAATTGTTAAAACTACAATAAAAAAACTCTTACAGTTTGACCTTCGAAAGCGTTTATTTTATGATCCATTACATATCGTACCAGTCTGAAACATAGACGATGCATAATGGATCATAAAAAAGAGTTTTCGACCGTCAAGCCGCAAAAGCTAAATTTGGTTAATTTCGGATTATTTAATTTCGAACAATAAAAAGTCATTTTAATTTTAAAATATAAAAATTTCAACAAAACTTTATTTCAAATGCTTTGAAAATAGAGTAAATTGATGGATTCAACACTGCTTTTAATTTGATCAATTCCATAGATATTTCTTAACAAATTTTTCAATTTTGAAAGACTTATACTTTTTGTTACATTTCAACCATACCTCATGTAAAGATATTGAATGGATAATAATTTTGTTAGATAAAATACTTTTCCTCTGCAAGCATAAAAATAATTTTCAATTTAGTAAACTTTAAATTAAATAATTTCACTGAGATACTTGAAACCTAACATTTTTTAACAATAATTATAATGGTGAAACTATAATAAAATTAATACTCACGATTGTATCGAATTCCATCATTAGTAAAAATATGGGCCGAAAGTAAAATTGGAAAAAAAATCAAACTGAATTTTCTGATCATCGTTAATCCACCAAATATCGTCTGAAAGGTAGACGAATATTGCCGTTACCTTTCGGAGGCAATGGCAAACGTATACTGAACCGCTTCGCTACATTTTTTTTAGGTACTGTCTCTCAGACTGAAGCCTTTCTCTTCGTCTCTTTCCTTTTTTCGCGTCCTCTTCGCTCTTACCTCTTACCTCACAAACGGGCTTTGAAATTAAAAAAAAACTGTTAAACACACTTTAAACAAATAAAAATATTTTAGGCATATTACATTTTTCAAAGAGTTAATAATTGATAAAAAAATATCTAAAGGATATTTTTCAGAAGAAAAACTTCAGGCCGTGCTTTAATCGATTTTACAAGTATCTCGTATGTTTGAAGAAAAGGGTTGCAATAGTGATGTCAGGCTTTATACAATTGTGGTTTAATTTTTTATTTAGTCCGCTTTATTTGCTAAGCAATAATTTATGATACTTGAGGTACAAAAGAAAATAGTGAACACATCCCTTAACTTTCATATTCTTTATCATTAAGCGACGTTGTAAAAATAAATTACATTTTTTCTTCTCTTTTCATTAAATTGATTGTTCTTTTATTCTTTCAAAAAACTGAAAATATTCCAAACGGTTTTTTTCTTTTTATCAAAGTCAATATTTCCAGTTTTCTTGTTTCAATTCAACATTGGTTCGCTTTTTCAATGATGCCATCTCGACGAACTGAAAGTTCAACGACACTTTCGCCTGACCGCATTCACTATAATCCCGCATGCATTTTGTAATATTAATGTATGCACTTAACTAAGCATAAACAATTATAATTTGGTCATTACTTTGTCTGTGACTTTCACTGTTTCACAGAGAAAACTATTTTTCTCATTAGAATACGAGATCACAATTCTTAAAAGTTTTTAAAATCAGAGTTGGAAAAGCGAAACTTACTGTTGAACATTAAAATTAATGAATATACATTAAAAAATTTTTAACTATGTTATATACAAAGTTGTATTATTTTTCCAAGTCACGTATAGTTTCTGGTTAAAAACATTTGAGAAATAATGGAAAAGGGACTTGGAAAAGGGGATGGCCTGACCAGCCAAGCTCATGAAAAATATTTGACCTACTCATCCCGAATTTCGGGACGACGAGACTCTTCGTAAATTTTTTACAGTATGCATTTAAGCGCGTAATTGCATAATTGTATCTATTAAAAATTTCTCCAAGCAAACAAATATTTCTCATTTTCTCTAATTTACTTTATCAATTGCAAGAAACAATAACAATATTTTAATAGTTATCAATAAACGACTTAATACTGTTTTCATTGTAAACACGTACATACAACTGAGAAATCACTTTATTCATATAGTGCAGCCGCATTAATGTTGAAACCAGTAGATCCAGTTTTAAAATTAAGTTACCCAACATAAAAGTCACACATGATGTGGGTATGCTGTACCTAATACACCTTCCCAAATAGAAATAAGAAAGTAAAATCAATGACATTTCTTCTGAATTTTCTAAGAAAATAATAAATAAAAACTCAGATCATGTTAAAAACAACTTTGTGCATTCTCTTCCTGCATATTTTGCCGGATCTTAAGTATCTCTTTCGAAGAGAGGAGTGTACCTAACATCATTTCGTATACAGGACCTTTCCTTTCTTTTAATTTTCTATTTCGGCATATTTTGTCACAGATGAATTTTTAATCTTGTTTCGATTAACCTTGAATTCTTTGGAATTAACAATGCATTCTTTGGAAATCTTTAGAATTTTTTAGAATTCTATTATGTTGAAGATAAAATATGGTGGAAGATAAAATTAAAATCCGGCAGATATTTTCCGGAAGGCACCACTCTACCCAGAAACCAAACTTACAGATTTCGAACTTCTAAACTCGCATAGAATGGCTTTTTTACTTTGATAAGATAGAGACATTCGTGGATTTTTAGCTGATTCAGATATTTTTTTAAACAAAATATATCTTATTATACATTTTTATCATTATTTCGATTTTTTTCCTTGTAGACTTTTTGTTAGACAAGCCTATTTTCTTACGTTTTTTCGAAGTTTTTGAAAACAAATTGTTAAATTCTGATTATATCTTAAGACTCAGTAAATGTCATTCATGTAGGTATACAACTTCTACAACAAATTAGTATTTTTCTTATTAGTTTGAATTATATGAGAAGAATTAAAAAAAATTGTAATAATTGATGTACTTTTTTGGTTAAGTTTCAATACTTTTTAAAATTTCTTTTCTGCTTCACGTAGAAAATCTAAAATTACATTAATTAGACAAATTTCATCTTTAACGACTAACTAACAGTTGATCAACACACCAATAAGTAGTAGGGCTATGCCGGTACGACTTCACTTACCGACAGATGGCGCCACATTCGCAAGTTACCAACACCAACAGATGGCGCCACCGACAAAGGGAGGGTTCGGTTCCGTGCTAAGTTACCGGCAGTCGGAAAAACAGTGAGGTTGGTAATGCAGATTCCTGCTGCGATATCATTGTGCCATCGGTCGGAAAAACGGAGAGGTCGGTAAAACAGAGAGGTCGGTAATTTCAAGGTTCTGTTCCATGCTACGTAGGTAAAACAGTGAGGTTGGTAATGGAGATTCCTGCTAAGTTAACATTATAAGGTTCTGCTCCATGCTAATTCGGTAAAACACTGAGGTTGATAATGGAGATTCCTGCGAAGTTAACATTATAAAGTTCTGTTCCATGCTAAGTTACCATCAATCCGTAAAACAGGGAGGTCGTTCATTTTTATATCATCTTAGCACATATCGGTAAAGTTGGGAGCCATGTTACCACCAGTCGATAAAACAGGGCGGTCGATATTTTTTTATTATCATTTTAGCATATGTCGGTAAGGTAGGGAGTCATGTCACTATCAGTCGGTAAAACAGGGAGGCCGGTAATTTTTTTATATTGCCATTTCAGCATATGCCGATAGGGAAGGGAGCCATTTTATCATTAGTCGGTAAAACAGGGAGGTCGCTATTTTCTATACTATCATTCTTCCATATGTCGGTAAGGTAGGAAGCCATATTACCATCCGTCGGTGAATAGGGAGGTCGGTAAGTATACCATTAAGCCATTTCCCTTTCAGGGTAAGCGTGACACTACCCGATTCGGGTAGTATTTCTAGGTGGATAGTTTCTTGTAGTAAATAACTACAAGTGTGGGCTCACCACACCCTCGACGGGCCAACAGCACGCAGTATTCTCGAATGGTCACCCATCCAAGTACTAACCGCGCAACGCTGCTTAACTTCAGTGATCGGACGAGAACTGGTTTTTTCAGTGTGGTATGGCCGTTGGCCCAGTTATCAATTCGGTAATTTTTTATATTATTATTTTAGAATATGTCGGTAAGGTAGGGGCCATGTTGCCATCAGTCGGTAAAACAGGGAGGTCGGTAATTTTTATTTGGGCATTTAGCATACGTTGGTAAGTTAGAGAGCCATGTTACCATCAGTCGGTAAAACAGGGAGATCGGTAATTTGGTATGTTATCATTTTTCCATATGTCGGTAAAACAGGTCAGTCGGTAACTTTTTATATTATCATTTTACTATAGGTCGGCAAAACAGGGGGCGTCGGTAATGCACATCTCCAGCCACAGATCGAGCGTCAGTCGCTATATCAGGAGCCTACTTTATCATTTGGGTGTAAATAACTGATGACGTCACTCAGTACTTTCGGCCAGCACTAATATCAGTTAATCAACAGTCGGTAATGCATTTATCGGCCGTTGAATTGATTCGCAGTCTGTCCGTACCTTACCGATAAACTGTGTGTCGCCCCAGTGCGTCTTGCACGCTTGCGCGCTGGTATTCCCTCCACGTCCACGGGTGTTCCTCTGTTTCTACAAGTGTCATGCGTCTACCTTATACATAAAAGATGTGCGGTTTCCCCTATTTCTAGAAGTGCCGCGTTGGGATTCACTGCGCTGTTTCAAGAGGCAGTGAACCAAATTGTTGAAGAAGATATCAGTGATCTACCTCACTGGCCTCTACGTGGAACTCTGCGCCATCTAATACTGTAGCTTGAATCGCCTACATTTTATCAAGTCAAATTTCACGCGCTTCAACTCATTAATTGGCGAATCAATTTAAATGTTAGTAAAATTAAGTAAATGAAACGAAAAAAAAATCTTACATAGTAACTTAAACTAATTAACAAATAATAAGAACAATGGTTAAACATTAAAATTTGAATAATTTATTTTCATAATTTTTTTACAATTTATTTATCATTTTTAAATTCGACATTATTGTATTTCTCACCCAAATATTTCAATTGTAGCTTCTCAGCAGTAGCAGCTTCCTGCATTGTTTCCAGAGTTTCAGGATCTTCTAGAACTTTCACGAGCCTCGCATACAGGAAAGTATTGAATGTACCTTCCAGCTCGAAAACGATCCTGGTTCCATACTTTGTCTACAACGAAGTCCATCTCAACTGACTGAGACTGATTATTTCAGCCAAATACAGCTCTTTTATATCCTGATTCAACTCCCACCACTCAATATTACCCCCATCACTTCAAATTAGTTTCTGAACATCGCCACTAATGGGCTTATATTGAACTATTCGATCATGTATGATTAGAGAATAGGCTGCTGTATTGGCGGAAAAATTATTACTCGATTCAAATTCTAACCGGACATCCACTGAACTTTGGTTCTAAAACTCATTTTGTTTAGAGCAGTTAATTATAATGAGTGGTGCATTATTCTTGAAGAAACGCTTCTTAAGCAAAGGTTCATGCTCTTTTCCATAGTATGAAGTTTGAAAATTAGCATACATCTCATACAATAATGCAAACTGATTCTGATCAATGCTTAAATTTATATTACTATAAGGATAATACTGAGAATTGAGAAAAACTTTCATATTTGTAATATTACAGTGGTCGAAAAAGTTGATATAACTTCTTCGTTGATCTTTTCTGCCAGTTTGAAATCCTAGTATGATACACCTTGGTTTATCCATTTGTGTGGAAGTCTTTACCTGCCACATATGGTTCTGAGCGTCGGGAATTAGAGGATATTCAAACATTTCCCAGGACCGAAAACTCATTAATGTAAGTGGATCCTTTTCAATATACTTTAGAAACTGTATCTTCTGACGATTTGCAGGTAGAACAAAGGGAAACATCCATTCAACTTTATGTAGTTTAATTTAAAAATCTTCGGGTTCTCCTTGCGCTGGTTGAAAAATAGCATTAATGTCTGTGCGTGATCTTGTTAAAATTAGTTCATGTTTAGCATTTACACTAATTTCTTGATAATCTTCAGTGAATCCGAGGATCATGCAGAGTGGGATACTTACATCAAAGTATCCAGCGTCATTTGTTATTCGGGCATTCAGATCTATATCAAGCCAGCCTGCATTCTCAGCATAATTAAGCTGATTAGGAGTCAAAGAAATGTAACTCTTCATGGTGCTGGTATTCCAACATTATTACATCGGTCGATCTCAATACCATTGAATTCATACCGAATTTCATCAAATAAAAACAGATGGCGTTACCAATTAGATTTGTTGCTGTCAAAGCTGTATTTCCATCAGCCTGAACTAAAGTCGGCGTCAAAAGTACGCGACCCTCACAAGATATGTATATTGTTGTTCTGAAAAATTTTTTACGATAGCGCTGATGTGAAACGTGCCAAAAAACAAGGTTTTGGAAGCACTTTTTTTAAGTCTCGACATCTTAGAAAAAAATAATGATAGGAAGTTGTTTTATAGCTAAGGTTGTGCAGTTTTGTAACGCGATTGAAGTACCATTTGAAAAAATGAAATGAGATCAATATTTCGCAAAATAAATCTTTACGAATATTTCAAGATTTAATGAGAGTAACCACCGTATAAAAAGTGTTAGAAAAAAGGTATCCATTTCACAACAATAGGGACCTCTTCGTCGGTACCCCTTCCTTCTGAGGTCCCTATTGTTGTGAAATGGATACCTTTTTTCTAACATTTTTCATACGGTGGCTACTCTCATCAAATCCCGAAATATGCGTGAAGGTTTATTTCGCGAAATATTGATCTAATTTCATTTTTTCAAATTGTACTTCAATCGTGTTACAAAACTGCACATCCTTAGACATAAAACAACTTCCTATCATCATTTTTTCCCAAAACCTTGTTTTTTGGCACTATTTTTTTCAGCGCTATCCTAAAAAAAAATTTAGAATAGCTGTATACATATCTTTTAATTCGTGAGACCTTAAGCTATCACGTTCACCTGACCAGAATTTTCTGCGATTTTCTTTGAACGAGTTGCGAGCGATAAAGTGAGGGTCGCGTACTTTTGACGCCGACTTTAATCTCCCATGTATGTATGCTTTCACTTGGAAGAATGCATAAATCTTGATGTTGCACTGCAATTCGTATCTCATCACAGTTGTTATATAATGATGAAGCATAAGGTTGATGAGCATGAACCTCATAGTGTGCTATAGATTCATCGTAACTCACTGGAGCTGGAACATTCAGTATTTCTTCCATCTTTGTAACGGCGACAAATAAATAATATATAAATTAATGGTCGCTTCTTCTTCTTTTTTTTCCTTCTTGAACAAGTCTGAGACCTAGTTTCTTGTGGAAGCGCACGTTCTGAAATGTTAATCTCTTGCGAGCTGATTGAAGACTGACAGATTTCTTGCATGGTGCCTTGCTTCTATAACTTGCACCCACTTTACGATTATAAACGATACCCATCACGTTGATTTTAAGTGTAATCGGATAGTTATAGTCTCTCCTCGAAAATTCACCAATTCGAACGGTTGGAGAGAATTCATGAATCGTGTGAAGTTTTTGATCATTAATATATGCTCCAGTTGTGATATTGCACCCAATCCTGAGAGCATTTACCTTGAGAAATAGCTACTGGTAAATCTGATATATGAATTTTATTAGCTTCCAGAACACGTGATGTGAATCCCAACAACTGACCAATAGAATCTTTTGGTTTATAATTAACTTCACGGTTGCTCTTGATTTCACTACGCAACATGTTGTTGTTTGGCCTAATATTTACCATAGCATCATTATTGAGAAGTTGTAGGCTCCGGAAGCTACGATCATGGTTCCTTAAAGCAAGCAATCCCGACGCAACTAGAACGTGTACGTCATCCACTTCTGCTCCGTCTGTCCTAGAAGGTAAGCAAGAGCGGGAAATTTACGCGAGATAACATCGTGCAACACTGTTCCTTGGAGTCAGGTCTCTAGCCGCGGATGACCCTACGCGGCAGACGGGACAGTTGGAGATGAAGGTTTCTCCGGAATCTTGTTGAGTTGGCTAAGAAATAAAGCTTTCATACCTCCAAGACAGCCGATTATGAGAACTACTAGATGGACTTTGTAGCCTTGGTACAGCCTGCTCAGCTCGAAAAGAAGTACTTGATATTTCGCCCGCTTTTCTTCCTCTTTTGCCGTGATATTACCATCGGCTGGTGCCGAGAATTCAATCACGTAAATGATCTGGGTCTTCAGATCTTGGAGGACAATATCAGGCTTCGTAGCACTGATTCGTTGAGTGGCAAGGAATGAGAAATTCCAGTAGATCTTACACTGATCATTCTCCACAACGGATTCCAGTTCCCCCTGGGCGTATGGCAAGACGGGCAATAGATCAACACCATAGAAGTGCCCAAGATGGTAATATAACACTTTTAGAGCCGCATTGTGTCTCTCTATGTACCCGTAGCGTGCATATTTTGAGTATCCACTGAGAACATGTCCAAGTGTTTCTGGCTCTTGCTTGCACGCTCGGCAGTTGGTATCGCCTACAGGTACATTCATTATGCGCTCGCGGTAAACTGAGGTGTGTATAACGCCGTCTTGGCAGGCAAAAAGAAATCCCTCAGTCTCCGATCTCAATCCAGCAGACTTGAGGAACATGTTGGACAGACCCATCGAGAGCTCTTCTCTACGTATGATGCCGTAGACTTTACCATGAAGGGGCTTGTCAGCATGTTCTCTTAGTAGAAACGTATGTTCTGCTTCCTGTACACGACTTTTGAGCAGCAAAGGTGTTAGTGATGCTAGGCTATGTGTAGTGTCGCTGGAATAAAATGAGAGGCCAAGCTTCTCTGCGGCCCTATCTGCGGCACGGTATAGAAACGCCGCAGCATCGACGACTTCATGTTGATGTACGAGTCGCATGAGTGAATCTGTGCTATTTAGAACTGAGCACACGGAGAAAAATGGATGTTTAAACGTAACATCTAGATCTTCAGGGTTAACATATTTTATGTTTAACTGTAGGACAGCAATCTAGATGTTCAAAGTTAGGATCTGTAGATATTAAAAAGTGAGATGTTACTCTGAAACATCCAAAATGTTCAACCTGAAATATCCGAAATATTACATGTGTGGTTATGTCAACTAACGGATGTAAATATTTGAGGAATTTTCTTATTTCTGAGCATTTAAGGAATTAATTGATAACTTATTTGTGAATTTAAAACTAAACTTGAATTTTCGTACATGAACGAAAAACAGATACAGGGTATGAAATGCCGATCAGATAATACATTCAGTCTAGCTGAGGTTATGTTTAATATTTTTAATTCAAAATAAAAAATAAAAACGAGGTAAGTAAGCTGAGAACGAATAATATGTAATCTGCATTTAAAATTCTATCTATTTGAGATTACTTAAACTCATATTTTATTATAAATTCACAAACATTTGGTCAAATCACGTGTCAAATGTTCAAAGGTGTTCGAGTCAATATAACCTCAAACTTAAGAACATTGTTCCGTCGTGTAGACAGACAAAAGTCGTTATACAATTTTAATTAAGGATAGCTAATTTTGATTCTTTGAAAATGTTCAAAAATTGTAATATTCCATAACTGTAATATCGAAATTATATAGCCGTCAAATATAGTCGTGAAATTCGAATGCGCAATGCGCATGCGTTCAGATGATTTTAACATCTGAATATGTTACAGTTTAACATAACAATATTTTTACGCCTAACATCTCAAAAAGATAGTAGATGTTTGGCATGAAGATCTCCATGTTAGGCGGAACAGTCTTTCCCTTTGAACATCTACATTTAAACATCCATTTTTCTCCGTGCAGGCTGTTGCCAGAACCGTTCTTCGACGAACACACTCTAAGCTCAGCAAGCCTCTACCGCCTTTATCTCGAGGGAGTTATATTCGAGGTACGAGAGATCTAGGATGATGACTTCGATTGATCGTCATCATCTTGCGTGTGCTTCGGTCAAGTTACTTCAACTCATCGGCGTTCCATTTTACTGCACCAAACGTGTAGAGCAGTATAGGAATGGCCAGCATATTGGTCGCCTGGATCTTATTCTTTCCAGATAATTCGGAAGCCCAAATTTTTCTGAGAATTTGTCGATACCTTTTTCCAAGGGCCGTTTTTAACACACGCACATTTTGGGTTTCCGCTTGTGGTATTCCAAGATATGTATATGTTTCTCCAATACCAAGATGTTGAATGGTATTTCCACCTATGAGTTGAACATCCTGATCGTCACGCGATGATGTAGTTTCTAGTCTTCCTTGGTGTAGGTGGACCCAGGCACACTCGTCCAGTCCGAAGCTCATGCCAATCGCTTTAGAGTACCTATTTACCGGCTCCACAAGGATGTTAAGGTCCCCTCCGAGGAAGCAAAGAGTTTAAGGTCGTCCATGTATAAAAGGTGGTTGACCTTATATTCTCTTCTGTTCGGCGGACCACATAGGTATCCAGAGCTTTTGCCTTGGAGCACAATAGATAGAGGCAAGAGGGAGATGCAGAAAAGTATCGGACTTAGAGAGTCTCCTTGGAAGACCCCCCTCTTATATGTGATATAGCTTGTAGTCATTTGTCTTTTGTCAGATTTTATGACAAATCTTGTCCGCCATGAGAGCATAAGCTCTTTTATGCATCTTACAATTTTCAGATGCACCTCTAGGCATTCAAGGAGCTTAATATGTGGCTCATGGTTCGTGTTATCGAATGCCTTACGGTAGTCAATCCAAGCCATGGACAGATTGCGACGATACCTGATCGAGTCCTGGGTAATACACCTGTCTATTAACAGGTTCTCCCTGCAACCTGCCAGCCCTCTCTTGCATCCACGTTGTTCAACTATTGCACTCCATACCGGCTCGATAGATGTTAATATCCTCTCTTTGAGGATGCCAGTGAATAGCTTGTAGCTGGTGTTTAAACAAGCTATGGGCCTGTAGTTCTTTGGACTTGACAAATCTCCGGTCTTAGGGATCAATGCCGTGCGTCCTTCCACTAGCCACTGCGGGACGGGTTGTACTCCGTTTAAGAAAGTAGTAAATATACGAGCTAGATGTTGGTGCGTAGAAGTGAACTTCTTCCACCAAAAGTTGTTGATTTTATCTGACCCTGGCGCTGAAAGTTCTTAGTTCTAGCAATAATTTTCTTCACTTCTTCAGCAGTAATTAGTGCACACTCTTCCAGTGGACCTTGTAACCTTTGCCTTTGGCAAAAGTTACGAAAAAATAATATATCTAAAGCGTCTTCATTTAGCTGATAAGTACACTGCCCTGCAAAAGTATGGTATCACTTAGAAAAATCGTTTTTTTTTATTCATCGCTTTAATTATCGTTCTCAGACCGTTTTATATAACGTATTTGTTTAGAATAACATTTTATTAATAAGTAATAAACATTTACTTGTGATATTCTTGAGTTTTTTTCTGGAAAAAATTGAGAAAATCAATCCAGCCGTTTTTCATCAATATGTTGGCCTTTCGATTTGATGATTGCCCTACAAATTCTGGGCATTCTTTCCACCAATTTCAGAAGTCTTTCTGGTCGCAAACGTTGCCAAGCCTGCTGAAGACATTGCCACAAGTGAGATTCGCTGGTTGGATGCAGTTTCCGCACTTCTCTGTCCAGCTCATCCCACAACAGTTCGATGGGATTTGCATCCGGCGATTGTGGTGGCCATTCCATGAATTTAAGAGTGCATGCAGCTTCTTTCGATCTTAAATAGTTCGTACAAAGTTTTGAAGTATGTTTAGGGTCGTTATTTTGCTGAAATACAAACCCCTCCCCTATCAAATCGATGCCAGATGGAATAGTGCTTCGCTGAAGTATCCGGTGATAGTGTTCTTTCCGCATGATTCCGTCGATTTTTACCAAGGTGCCGACACCAGCGTAGCAGTAACAACCCCATACCATCACACTACCACCGCCAAACTTAACTGTTGGCTTTACACATTGAGGTGCGTGCCGCTCATCAGATTTTCTGCAGCAGTACATTCGCCGTTTGCTACCGAAAATTTCAAATTTGGACTCATCGGTCCATAACACCTGTTTCCATTGTTCGATAGACCAATTTTTATGTTCTTTTGCCCATTTTTATGGACGAATCGCTGTCAAAAAACCATTGTTGCGATCGGTAAACGTCCGTAAACGACTCAAATGGGCAAAAGAACATAAAAATTGGTCTATCAAACAATGGAAACAGGTGTTATGGACTGATGAGTCCAAATTTGAAATTTTCGGTAGCAAACGGCGAATGTACTGTCGCAGAAAATTTGATGAACGGCACGCACCTCAATTTGTAAAGCCAACAGTTAAGTTTGGCGGTGGTAGTGTGATGGTATGGGGTTGTTTCTGCTACGTTGGTGTTGGCACCTTGGTAAAAATCGACGGAATCATGCGGAAAGAACACTATCACCGGAACTATTTAAGATCGAAAGAAGCTACATGCACTCTTAAATTCATGGAATGGCCACCACAATCGCCGGATGCAAATCCCATCGAACTGTTGTGGGATGAGCTGGACAGAGAAGTGCGAAAACTGCATCCAACCATCGAATCTCACTTGTGGCAATGTCTTCAGCAGGCTTGGCAACGATTGCGACCAGAAAGACTTCAGAAATTGGTGGAAATTCCCAGAATTTGTAGGGCAATCATCAAATCGAAAGGCCAATATATTGATGAAAAACGGCTGGATTGATTTTCTCAATTTTTTCCAGAAAAAAACTCAAGAATATCACAAGTAAATGTTTATTACTTATTAATAAAATGTTATTCTAAACAAATACGTTGTATAAAACGGTCTGAGAACGATAATTAAAGCGATAAATTCAACAACAAAAAAACGATTTTTCTAAGGGAGTCCAAACTTTTGCAGGGCAGTGTATCTCCATATACTTGCTCCCAGAAGACTTGAATCTCTTCTCGACTAGGCGGATTTTCAACGGCACGTGACGTTTTATTGAACAGACGGGAAGGATGAGTAGAAAAGGTGGAATTTTCCTGAATCCACTTTACTCGCCGTTCAAGGCGGTGTTTCGCTGTTGAGAGAGATCTTATTTTTTGCGTCCTGTGCTGCTTGATGGTCAACAGTTCACACTTGCTCAGCGTGTGATTTGCTTTCCTTAAGTTTCGAGCAAGTGCCCTAACTTTTGGAGTGAATTTTTTATTTGATGTTATGTAGCTGATCACGCACTGAATATTTGATGCATGCCGTCTCGCCGTTTCAATTTTAAACTGAAGCTGTGCAATACGCTCGCGAGTCTTACTCAGACGTACTGAAGTATCGTTACTTCTATTGTCGCTAAGCAGGGAGACCGCCTTCTCGTAAACTACACAGTTCAGATTCCAGAGATTAACATCTTCGGGGAGAAAATTGGGTAGAGCAGTATTAGCTTCAGCTAATTTGTCCGTCCTGAGAAAGACTTTTTGGTAGATAGATCTCCTACTTCTCATGTTGGCATTATCGGCTATCCGCAAAGGTGGTCTTGCTGGAACTGGTGGGATGTTCGCTTATTATTCAAATTCTTTTGCAGATATTTTTGAATCTAATCCTCATTTGCTCATACTGTTACAACAGAAAAGTCTCTATTCATTAGAGATCGCTGTATATACTCCTCAATATCTTCAATTTCTTCAATTTATTCTCTCCCACATCATCGTTAGGAATTGAATTAAATGTGAGTAGCTCAACTAGACCAAGAGCATAATTTTTATCTGGCGAGAGTTATATTGGTGGAAAGTATTCTGCCTCAAGCACAGATGA
This sequence comes from Andricus curvator, assembly GCA_932195095.1. Taxonomy (NCBI): domain Eukaryota; kingdom Metazoa; phylum Arthropoda; class Insecta; order Hymenoptera; family Cynipidae; genus Andricus; species Andricus curvator. The sequence continues at coordinate 73,396 of CAKNYM010051615.1, read as the reverse complement.
GTTGCCTGAAATAGTCAGAGTGAACGATTCATCCATGATGGCGTCTTTCTCTATACTGATTGCCTGCAAGCAATTACTTGCACTTATATAGACTATATTTGCTCTTTACATTAGGCTGTCCACATAGAAATTTAAGGCATAAATGACCACACTCAAATGTATTATAGTCTTGATACCTATCATGATTATATTTTATAAAGCTACCAACACCTAGATAATTGACGAGTTCCTTTCGCTGAGGTCCTCTAACAGGTAATTCATTTCGCATAAAAACTCCCCGAAACAGTTTTAATGACAACTTGAGCATCATTACTAGGAGACATGGAATGTTTAGCAGCATCCACAATTTTCCTCAAAGCTACCCGTTTCTCGGAAACCTTTTTACTCTTCTTCTTATTCTTCCATAACCCCATACCGAGTTTTGATTCAACTTTCACGATGTTGGTTATAGCTAGTGCAGCTGCTTTTTCACGAATATCAGAGTTTTTAGAAAAAACACGCTGCCACGTTTTGTCAGCTAGTATCCTATCTGCAACGCTTCTCGCTTCGATATTATCTCGATTTTTCGAATAAGCAATATCGTGCTCCTTACAAGCAGCGTCTAGTGGGTTTATACCTGGATCACCTTGTGCTAATCGTTTAGCTAACTTAGTACCAGGTTCGCAGGACTGGTATCGTGGTAAATGTAACTCGAAAGGTAACTTGGTAATAATGGTTTTAACTAAACCTCGACCTCGACGTTTCTTGCTGTGTATAAGCATTCCTCACTCTATGAAGGTCAGTATGCGACTAACTAAAAGTCTATGTGAGCCCTGTATTTATAGCTTTCTCATGTAGTAAGGGAAACGGATACTGTATTCTCAACGAGCCACTTTATATTAGTATAGACTTAACAGGCTGGAGAGACGGTCCAACTGTTGTTAACTGTGTCAAGGCTATCTTTCAACTGATTCAAAATCTACATAAGCGCTGTATTTATAGCTCTCTCAGCAGTCAGTCTCGAACTGTGGTTGAAGCCATAACTCATTACAATTGTTCTCGAGCGAATTGGATACTGTATTTTTAACGAGAAACTTCCCAGATAACAATCGTGAGAGGCGCGTTACCCGCACGGCGTGCGAGGCACGCAGTGCGTGCATGGTGCGAGGCATATGCGTGGAATTTTGTGTGAGGGCACGTAGGTGCGAGGCATATGCGTCTTACATTGTGAGAGGCACGTGGGCTTACATGGTGCGGGACATATGTGTCGCACGTACATATAATAGTTGCATTTTATACAGTCATAAGAAGTGAATATTATTAATGCTATAAAAATAGTGACATTTAATAACTTCCTATGCAAGAAAAATATTGAAAAACTTGTAAAACCTAAATTACATTTCAAAAATATATTTTCACTTTACTGATCGATAGACTGCGGATTGCCGTGTAACTTTTGAAATTTTTCCTTTCGTTAAAATTGTAATGTGTTTAAAAGTAAAGTAATAATAAATAATAAAAAAAAATTTAATTCCAATGTTAAAATGTAATAATTAAATTTTAACATTGGAATTCAATATATTTTTTGTAAAGGTAAGATTGCACATGATGCTACGCTATTTGTTAGGAAAAAGACGATTTTTTAAAAATCACACTGTAACCAAATTTAATTTCAACCTTAAACAAAAATTTTTTCTAAAGTATATGAAATGAAAGAAGGGGAGTGTTTCAAACAACAATGTTGTACTTTATTGTAAAGTATATTATAAACTTTTGTATATATTATATACTTTTGTATTACAAGTTTTTATCTTTGTAAATAATTCTTCTTCTAAATTTAAGTTTAAAAAACGCGCGTATTTATACTCTGCTCAGTTATAGAACGATAACCTCCGACGCGCTCCGATCTATGCCGACGATGATCGGATGTTTTCAGTTATACCAGTTTTCGGCGTGCAGTTTGGCTTTTATAGTTCCACTGCTTGTGAGAGTTATTTTTGTATTAGTTTCGTGTATCCAGGAGAAATATATAATTTTTAATAAATTTGGTTGTCGGCAATGACTTTGAAAGCCGTAGCAACGTAGTCTGTTTGGTAAGTACGATACATTTCATGTATAATGTAAACCTAACCTCACGCGTGTATATATTTTTCAAGAATTATCATGACCAGGAATTGAACACATCCTAAAAGAAGGCACTTTTCACTAAAAGAAATCTTTCTTTTACAATAAATCTACTTTCTTACCTACAATTAAATTACTCTTTAATTTTAGCAAAAACTGAACTGTAACGTTTCTGTAACATTTTTAACCACATTCTTCCAGTATGACCATTTAATTCAGTTGGGCGGATCGAAGGTGCGAGAATTCCTAAGTTGCGCATTGAAGGAGATCATGTCAGACGAACTTGTTTGTAAATTTACCTGGGTTAAAGGGCAGAACACTCTCGAGTTCGGCAACATCAGAGTCGCCAATGTTTTATACCGTAAGTATGATCTGTTAATACTAATTTCTTTAATGGATTAGAAAGTTTCTTAAAATATACAATTACTTAATTTCCATTTCAGATGCAGCCCAAAAGTGTTCTCATTTCAAAGGGCCCGAAGTTAAAACAGCATTCAAAATAGAGATGCTCGAGGTTTTGCGGAGCACCAAACAAAGGCACCGAAATATTTTTAAAAAACCTGTTCGTACCACACGAAAAACCAAAGATACGTCAAATCTTGGAGAAGAAGAGTTGCTAAAGAGGATTCAAGATTTAGAAGCGCAAAAAGACAAGGAGTCTGAAGACGAAAACTTATCCGACGAAGAGGAAGAAACCTTTGCAGATGAGGAGTCCTAAATATATAATATATAACCTATTAATCGTATTAAAAAAATTGAATGTTTTGAAAGACTGTTGAAATTAAATGTTGAAAGACTAATCGCGTTAAAAATGTATAATTATATTTCAATATAAATGCTCTTTATACTAAGCTCTCATTGATTAATTTTTATCGTAGACAAGTTCGTCTACTGAGGGCATGCTCTATAAACCTGATTTTTTTGTTTGTTTTCTTTTTCGCCATTACACGTCTACACGAAATAAGATATAAAATTGAAAGTATGGCAGAGTAAAGAAAAGGCACTAAAGAATGTGTGTTAACATTTAAATTTTTATAATTACAAACAAAAATTTTTCCAACATTTGTTCGACATTTATTTTTATAATTATAAACATTCAAATGTTTACGGAATGTGCTTAGTGCCGTTTATTTAATTTCCCAGAATGTAAACTTGATATCTTATTTCGTGTGGACGTATGAACATAGCGAGTAAATAGTATAATAGAAAAGAAAATTTTGAGTTTAATGGAGCACATGTCCTTCTATACTTTAAAAGGAAACATTTTAAATCATACAAAATATTATTTTCATCAACAATTAAGTACTGTAGGTTGAAATTTTCAACAGTTTCTTATTATACTATACATATATCATTTTCATCTCATTTGACGTTCAAAATATTGATTAACCAACAATAACAACATTGTCTAAAAAGTGGTAATTAATTAACTTCTTCAACACCTTCCCATATTCTCGAAAATATGTTTCAATATGTTTTATAATACTCCCCTGGCGAAAGTTTCGGATAGGAATTCATTCCGAGGTAATCCGAACTATTCCGAATCATTCCGGAATCTGTATCCGAGCCAATGCGAATCTTTCCGAACCAATCTAAAAAACGTATATAATCTCATGTGTTGAAAATCGTTCAAAAATCAATCCGAATGAATCCGATTCAATTCGAGACTTCAATCCGAATGAACCCGAACGAATCAGAATGAATCCGGGCTCGGATTAATCTAAATCAAGTATTCAAACCGAGTCGATCCGAACACAGATTCATTCGGATTGAATATTTAGTTTAGATAGGTTTGGAAAGATTCGCATTGGCTTGGATATAGATTCTGGAATGATTCGGAATAGTTCGGATAACCTCGGAATGAATTCCTATCCGAAACTTTCGCCAGGGTCTTCATTATATTTCTTGTGACGTACCTGAAATATGCTACTTGAAACCAAATATTCATGTGTTCAATGTTACAATATTATAAATATATTTCAACTTGAAATATTTGAATAAAATGTTTTTGTGAGCAGTTACGTGTTCTATTCATTAATAACATTTAAAACAATATATTTTACAACCCTGCGAGAATGCGTGTGAGGCCCGTCACGTGTTACCGTCACGCGTGCGACCTTCACGACGTGCGAGCGATATGCGTTGCATATGAGGACACATATGTCTTCTCAGGTGACGACACGAAGTGCGGATATTCCGCACGCGTGCCCCCACTGTACGCGCATCGTGCGCGCATTTTGCTATAGACTTAACAAGCTCGGGAAGTGGTCCAACTGATGTTAGCTGTATGAAGGTTAACTTTAAACTGATTCAAAAGCTGTATAAGCACTGTGCTTATAACTTTCTCGTTAGTCAGGGTTAAAATGAGATTCAAGACACAACCTGTCAAACTTCCAGTCGTAAATATAGACTCCTTTCATTGAGCCTGGCCTGAAAAGGGTGAAGCGTCATGGTAATCTACTATCAGACAGCATTCATGGAGTTTTTTGTGGACCATCAAAATTGTGGTAAAACGGATGCACTGCTTTCTTTAATTCTACATCCAAATGGTTTCAGATTTGATAATATTTATCTTTACTCAAAATCTTTGCAACAACCCAAGTATCAATTCTTGGAAAAAGTAATCAATGATGTACATGGCGTTGAGCACTTTCCATACAGTGAGCATGAACAAGTAATTTCACCTAGTAAAGCCAAACCGAACTCTATTTTTATCTTTGATGATATCGCTTGTGAGAAGCAGAACAATGTTAGAGCCTTCTTCTGCATGGGTAGACACGTCAGTGTTGACTACTTCTACTTATGTCAGACGTATGCTCGCGTTCCTAAACATCTAGTCCGGGATAATGTTAATCTATTACTTCTTTTTCGGCAAGATGATAAAAATCTCAAACATGTGTATGACGATCATGTAAATACTGATATGACTTACACTCAGTTCCGAGAATTATGTTCCGCATGTTGGAATGCAGGTAAATATGGACTGTTAGTTATCGATAAAGATAGTAATTTAAATGAATGTAGATATAGAAAAGGATTTGACTGTTTTATTATTCTATAAATAGGATTGCTTGATTGTAAATGAAGTTAGATTTGTGTGAGACACTAAGGTATAAACATGTTTCATAAAGAGCAATATGTGTTTCGTCCAATAGCAAAAGAAATCGATGCTATTCGACGGAAATATCGCATGCTAAAGTTAGGCAAAGAAGCTACAGAGAATATTCATAGTGAAACTTTTAAACCTATAGTTACACCATTACCAAAGTTATTAAATACGTCTGATATACCAAAAGGTGAAAATAAATATATGAATAATAAGATTGGAAAAGATGAAGATGATGATGAAACAGAAAATGATAATAATTCCTTCGTGACTGCTAACGATGATCAAGCACATGATGCAACTATGGTCCAAGAAAATGATGAACCTACTGAAAAAATTATGACAAGTTGACAAATAAATTTATTGGACTATTAAATAAAAATATAAAACAATATTTTGACAATATATTAAGATTGGTGAAAAATTTCATCGGAAAAGTACTGGTTTGTTTGAACTCTTATTTAAGCAAAAACCTGATGAAACTTATATAAGTCAGGATGATCAAAACAACTATAAAGAAATTCTTATTGCTAGAAATGCAAGTGGAGGTTCATTGAAGAAAAAGAAACGATTAAAGAGTTCAATACCTCAATTTTTAATAGCAGGAAAATATTCAAGGCTAGACTACATTTATTGGAATGATCCTAACGAGCTAGTTGATAGCCTTCGACTACTCACAACATCTCAAGCAGCAGGAAACCCAAGTCATAATAATGAAATCATTTCCATCATCGAGGAATATCGAGAAGCTCAAATCATATATTAAGAGATTAAAGCTCACTAAAGCGTCAGTATTACAATGTATATCGACGTGTTCTGAAATCCTCTGAATTGAGCTGCATCCGCAAATCGTGGACCTCCGGTATTGGTTTTAAATTTACCTTTACAGTAATTACGATATCAATAAGAAAAGACTCTGTAACGTTCAAGACGCTGAAGAACAGCTTGATGCTGTTAATTTGAGACTTGTACAGCGTATTGTTCAAAACGAGATACGAATGCTTTATCAGGTTACGTCATCTATGCGTAATGAAATTGATAACAATACTATTATGATTAAAATTCTTGAAGAATCAGTAAATGAGAAATAATCATGATGACTAAACCAGTAACATATAAACTAAAGGACTATCAGGATCAACCTGTCGCTGGAGGCTTTTATCAAGAGGAACTTTCAAAAGTCAAGTATCCGGACATTTACCTCATGGGGAAAGTCATTAAGAGACGTGGCAATAAAATCTATGTCAAATGGCTTGGGTTCGACAGTTCACACAACAGCTGGATAGATAATACAGACATGTAATAAAGTTAAGCTAACGTTAAAGTAACGTTAAAGTATCGTTGAAGTAATGTTAATCTAACGTTAAAGTAACATTAAAGTAAAGGTAATCTAACGTTAAAGTAACGTTAAGCTAACGTTAAAGTAACGGTAAGCTAAAGTTAAAGTAAAGTTAAGCTAACGTTAAAGTAACAATAAACTAAGCTTTAAAAATAATGTTAACTAGTGTTAAAGTATCACTAAACTAATGTTAATATAACATTAAAACTAATGTTAACAAACTTATTTATGTAATCAGATTTAAGGTTTTATTAAATAAAAACATATGAAATGTATATCAAAAATCGCTAATTTATTTTTGTTTTTACAATCATCATCAATCGCCACAATGTTTTTTATCGACTTATAAACTATTTACAATATGTACGCCGATTTATAAGTTAATTGTTTACATCGGTATGATTATCCTTAACCTTATAATGGCCCCAAGCTAGCGTATCAGTGCTTTCAGGCAAAAGATATTTTGTTTATCATCCAAGGGGCTTAAAGCCACTTTTAACTGTTTAACTAATAATATACTGCGTTCTAGTTTGAATCGCAGCAGTTTTCAAGCAGTCAACGCAGTCATCCAAGTTGATAGATTTCTGTACAACACCTGATTTAATACCCTTGGCTTTCTTTACAAAATCTTGACCATTTACGCGGATGCTGTACATCTTACTCCTCAAGCCAACAAATTCAGTAATGACCTGTCCACTGCACTCATCTTTCATGAGGCATAGAACTTTTTTGTTGACTTGAGGTATACCGTAAACGTTGTTTACAGGATAAACGGATGTGTCAAAGTTTCACCGTATTTGTTAAGCATATAGCCATAATGGAAGTCATCGATCAAGGTTTTCGAAATGTTCAGCACACTAAGCCCAACATAGATGGGTTTGTTCATCAAAACCTCAGTCTTCCTAAGCTCTACAGCCACTAGATCCTCATGGAAGATGGCTCGGCTATGGAAATTAGGTCTAGATATGAGGGCTTCAGCTCCATACCTACCATCCCACTTTGTCACGAGTTTAACATCTACATGTTCACGCACATTCTCTATTGTCTTACCATACACAGCATTGTTCATGAGTTTGAACAAGTTTTTCTCAAACTCATTTTTAGCTGCAGCTCTCTTTTCTGTGTTAAAATCTATGTATAATTTTAACCATGGAGATTGATTAAATTTAAGAACGCGATGGATTTTAAGAAGCTGAAGACCCTTTGCCAAAGCTTGTTTCAGTGCACAGGCATCATGAAGTTCTTCAGGGTTATCCAAATCTACTTTAAGTATATATAGCCAACAGGGGCATCATCGGGAACATTAAAGTTGAAGCTATTGTCAACATTTTATACCCACTCGAAACCACCAAATGAAAGCGCTTGTGCCGCCCAACCTAGAGGTTGTTGGCGTCAAAATATACCACATATGGTAGATGATCTCATCATTGTCATTGTAAACTTCCATATAGGGATTATTGGCTTTGGCATAACGGTTGGAGCATTGACTAACTCCACCCCTTATACCTAACTCAATAAACAGGACTTTATCAATGTCAGTGAAGAGTTCTAGTCTTATTGTGTCATATTTTAACATGGCATCCCAAGTCAAATCAGGAGTTGTATAATAATGTGTTGGATCAAGGCTTTCAGACACTGATCACGGAAGTTTTCAAAGATATCTGCAAGTAGCAACACATCCGTTTTCATGTACAGATACACATAATCGCCAAGATTTTTGTAATTAAATTCAGACCATACCCGTTGTGCATGCACATAATCTTCATCTGAAATTGTAGAGTCATTTAGTGTGCTATAGAATTTTTCTTTAGATGGTAGTTGCGTTTCTTTGAGCTTTTCCTTGATTTGATTTTTTGAACACTTAAATTTGAAAAGACTCTACTTACTATTTTGTATTCGTCGAGGTATGATGCTAATTTATCTAGCAAAGAAGCCATAAAGCGGAATTTTATCTCACTCTCTCTACAATTTTTTGTGAAGCTAATATACCTCTCTCTATTTAGAGGGAGAAGATCAATTCAACCTTCAAACTCAGTGGCTATTTCGCGAATAATGAAATGAGCATCATACCCACTCAAATTATGGAAGACAACGGGTATGGTTCGAGAATCTTTGTAATTTAGATGACATTCTTCATGGACAGGCCCTCGGTATTTGCCAGTTAAATTTGAATGGTCACGCACTTTCTTCTGGCCGGGTGCTATATTCTGCTCACAAATGTGGCAGGTAGTAGCTTCCCTAAAGGCAGCCTTCTGCTCAGTAGTCAAGTCCTCCATAGGTATGGGGCACAAGCATACTGTTTCAGCATCCTCTGCCAATTGTTGCAATTCCTTTGCAAACCATTTGGCAGGATCAGCTTCATCTTTCGGACATGCCTTATAGACAGAAAGTACGTCATCATAACTACATTTCGTGTAATAGCCTATACTTAATATCTGATGCTTTTAAAAGATCTCAGTCAGATGCAATCGGCATACACGACAAACTCTTCCTTATTTCTATAGTTTGTGAACTCAATGATATTTTTCTCAGGTTTCGGTAATTTGATTCTACAAGGATTCTTTTTCTTACAATTATCATCATGTTCACACAACTTTTCTTAGCTTGAAAAATAATGAAGACATCGATCACAAATATATTTTTATAATCATGTTTAGATAGTTGTTTGCCAACTAGTGCAGACAGATTTTTAATCCACACGTAGTAGAAATTTGATGTATCAATATCTTCATGATCTATTTCAAACACATTATCATTAATGCTCTCATCAATGTATTCGTCTTGTATGTGTAAAAGATTAACATGCCGTTCTCTCTTTTGTGACGTAATATATAGGCGAACGACAGTGTAATTAATATTCCTTCGTATAAGACCGTATACATTGACGGAGATATCATTTTGTCGCTAAAATTTTGGGATATTCTTCAAAGTTACAGGAAAGTCTATACCAGTGAAACCTAACCTATCTTCATGCACATTATAATTAGAAACACGATGGGCATTCTGTAAAGCTTGATATAATGCTGATAGAACTGCCCATTCAAAACAATGATTATCATTCTTATTTTCTACACTTATACATGCTGGCTTTCTCTTAATTGGATAAGGTAGGGAAATAAATGAACTAGCCTGCAAAGGATTATATTTATTTACATTGATTTCCAGGTGTATGATTGAATGCAATGTCCAATCTGAATCAGTTTCCTGAAATTCTTCAACTTTTTGCAGGATTGGTTGTTTCATATATTCATTGAACCAATCGTCTAACAATTTCGTCGGCAATATTTCATTCGTTTCAGCCACAAATATTTTTACGTGTACAGACTGATGATCCTTCGTTACATGTCTATATTTAGCTACAAGCACACCGTAAACTTTGAGAGGCCCATACTTATATAATACACATCGCATTTGCTCTTGGAATAATACAGAGGCATCATTTAAACAATTACTTATATCTATATGTACAAGGTTTGTTATTAAATTAGTTTGTAGTCGACATTGGAATGCTTTCTCGGAATTGGCCCAGTGAAGTCAGTTGGTGATATTGTCTTCTTCGTCAGCTGCTGCATGTATAGAACCACCGCTTCTCAAATGTTGTTGAAAAATGGTGCTTAGACTGATGATTCGATTAATGATGTAAAGGCATCTCTGCTTCTCGGATGTCCAGAATAGATCCTTCAGTATAGATTTCAAGGTTTCTATATTGGGATTACATTGTCTTAACATGCGGTGAATGTATTCATTCTTGGAGTCACCATCTGGTAAATCTGGGAGTATAGCTACTGCTTTTTCTGTCCTGGTGACGAGTAACTCACATTCATCCAGGAAGATAGTTCGACTCTGCTTTGCTGGCCTCTGTTGATGATGCTGCTCACAGGTCTTGCGCTTTCCAGGCGATTTTGAAGCTAGTCGCTGTTGCTGCTTTTGCTGCTCTCCAGACACTTTGGAAGCTGGTCTCTGCTGCTGCTGCTTACTACCCTCAGCCAGGTCGGCTGATTACTGAATGAAGTAGGGATGGCCAAGTCGATTCCGATTTCTTCGAAGAATCGATTCTTGGCGTCGATTCTTCGGAATCGATTCTTGGTTCTAGGGAATCGATTCTTCGTCGGAATCGACATCGATTCCGATCACAGAGTTAAGAGAAAATAAATTTTCGTTTTCCTAAAGGTTATCTGTGATTGGTTACTGGCGTGTTTCGGTTATTTCATTGGAGGTCTTTCCGTTGGGTGGATTCCTGCCTTTGTATCGACTTTCTCACTTTTCAAATGGGTCGTCGGACGAGTTTGTCTCCGTCTTCATAAACTTGCGTTGCGTCAGTTGCGTCATGCTCTAAAAACCCTTTAAATTTACCCTAGCTTTTTGAGGAGGGGGGGGGGAGTGGGAGAATATTGGAATAGGAATCGATTCCTGCCTTCGATTCTTCGATTCCTCGGAATCGACGTATCTGGCGGAATCGAGGAATCGATTCTCACCGAGCGTTACCCATACCTAAAATGAAGGAATCGCTCCGGAGACGCGTTTTTATAGCTATAAATCTACACTCTGCGCATGCGCAACATTTTAATAGGGGATTCCCGTCGCATTGCCATTCCACCCCACCTTCACTCTAACCAAGAACCTGTGAATCAAACTGCGCATGCGTAATCTTTCATCAGTGGGAGCCCCCTCATAGTACTACATCTCACCCCACCTCCATTTGCAAATAGAAGCCAAGTTCTAGAACATTCTATCGAGAGGCAAACTGCGCATGCGCGTTTATATTATTAGGGGATTCACCGTGTCGCCATACTACACGCCACCTCCATTTTCTACCTAGAAGCTGATTTCTTGAATATTCTGATGTGAATAAAACTGCGCATGCGCGTATATATATATATATATTTATTTATTTATTATTAGATGATTTACCGCATTACATCCCACATTCATTTTCACATAGATTATTCTGATGAGAATCAAACTGCGCATGCGCACCTCTAACTATAAACTGGGTTTACCTAAAGGATCTAACTTAAAATTAATAGGAGAGGAAAATCATCAGTAAATATATATTTAATAATTCATTTAAAAATCCATTTACTTAGTTAAAGAAAATCTGAAAAAAAAACTGAAACAGGAAAAAACCTGATACAGAAAAAAGCTCAAACAGAAAAAAACCTGAATCGGAAAAAAAACCTCAAACAAAAAAAAACCTGAAACAGAAAAAAAATCTGAAACAGAAAAAAACTTGAAACAGAAAAAACGTGAAACAGAAAAAAAACCTGAAACAGAAAAAAAATTTGGAAGAAAATAACAGAAATAGAAGAACCTAATCGTCTGATGTATATTGATTATATAATTAAATTCATACACACACCACACACATATTTTGTATCTTCTTATTTTAATATAAAATGCAAATCTTGCTGTTTTTTATTATAAAATGACAGATTTATTTTTTTATTAAATATGACGAATATATATGTGTATGCAGTAGGGAGGGTGGCGATGACAATGACGAGGATGACGGTGACTACGTTGTTAAACTCTCACTTCAGCTGGTGGTGGTGGTGTTGATGATGGTGGTGGCGGCGGTGTTGTTGGTGGTGGTGAGTCTAAAACCTGCTGCAGCGAATATGAGGACGATGGTTGTGGCGGTGACCCCTGTAGCGATGCGAATGGCGATGGTGTTGAAGGCCACTCCAACTCTGAGAAGTGCATTGGTGCTGATGTGTGGAAATCTATCACCAGCTCCTCTGATGAAGAGGACCATGATGAAGGAGATGATGAAATTAGTAGCTTCCATCGAGCCATCGACTATCCTTTGACACAGCCATCTTTTTCTCTCGAGCCACTGCTGCTGCTGCTGCTCCTGCTGGCTAACTAAAATAAATGATGCCAGTCGACTGTGCTAGCACGCTTTATATCCTCAAATCCCCACTCACTTATCACTATCCCACTACCGACTGTGCTTGGTCGCGGGAAATCCCAACGCAGACCAATCGCACACGCGAAACATGTGGAAAACCCGTGGACGTTAAGGGAATACTAGCGCGCGCGCGTGCAGGACGCACAGGGGCGACACACAGTTTGTTGGTAAGGCACGGACAGACTGAGAATCAATTCAACTGCTGATAAATGCATTACCGACTGTTGATAAATTGATATTAGTGCTGCCAGAAAGTACTGAGTGACGTCATCAGTTATTTACACCCGATTGATACGGTAGGCTCCTGATATAGCGACTGACGCTCTATCTGTGGCTGGAGATGTGCATTACCGACAGCCCCCTGTTTTACCGACCTATGGTAAAATGATAATACACTATAACAAGTTACCGACTAACATGCTTCACCGGCTTATGGAAAAATGACAATATAAAAAATTACCGATCTCCCTGTTTACCGACTCATGGTAACATGATCCCCTACCTTACCGACATATAGAAAAATGATAATATAAAAAATTACCGACCTTCCTGTTTTACAGCATGACAGTCACATGGCTCCCTACCTTAGCGACATATGATAAAATGGTAACATAAAAAATACAAACCTCACTGTTTTACCGACGAATGGCAACATGCCTCGCTGCCTTACCAGCACATGCTAAAATTATAATATAAAAAATTAACGACCTCCATGTTTCACCGACCGATGGCAATAAACTGTTTCACCGATCGATAGTAACTCAGCATGGAACATAATCTTATAATGTCAACTTAGCAGGAATCTCCATTACCAGCCTCACTGTTTTACCTACTTAGCATGGAACAGAACCGTGAAATTGCCGACTTCTCTGTTTTACCTACCGATGGTACAATGCTATCGCAGCATGGAACAGAACCTTGAAATTGCGTACTTCTCTGGTTTACCTACCGATGGTACAATGCTATCGCATCAGGAATCTGCATTATCAACCTCGCTGTTTTACCGACTGCCGGTAACTTAGCACGGAACAGAACCCTCCTTTTTCAGTGGCGCCATCTGTTGGTGTTGGTAACTTGCGTCTGTGGCGCCATCTGTCGGTAAGTGAAGTCGTACCGACATAGCCCTACTATTCCACTAATTAATAATAATTATGAGAATTATATTTTCAAAAAGCAATATTTAGCAAATTTAGCTAAAGTCTCTTAAATTAATGGTTAAAGAATTAAAAGTGGATTTTAAATATAATGAGTTTATCCATCAGGTTTATTAAGTCATAACAAATAATTTTAATGAAATCTATTCTATAAACGTAAAATAAAATTTAGTTAATTTAAATTATGAAATTTATAAAACTTGATATTGGCATAGTAATATTCTAAACAGAAAAAACAATCTAAACACAGTTTTTTCTCCATGATTATCTTTTTTTCTAAAGATTTAACTGAAAATTGTGTATTTCTGGGCCAAAGATATCAATCTATGACAAACTCACAATTTATTGGTCGAATTCTTAAAGAAATTAGGGAATATGAATATTTTCAAGGAGTGACCGACAATTTACTTTCTTATAGTCTAAAAAATGATCTTTCCAGAAAACGTCGTAAAATAAAGATAGATCTGATTTTTCCATCACGTCATGGATTTTCGAAAGGAAACTTAGAAATTTTAATAAATTCTTTATTAAATCAAAGAACTATGTTAGCTATTTTACATTGATCGCATAAATATCGAACGTGTCATTGACGTTTCTTAAATAAAAAATAAAGCTTGAAAAACAGTACAATCTTAAAATGACACCAAATTCAAGATCAATCGCACATCGCGCTAACACGAATCAGGTTATTTATTTCTCGTCAATTATTTCGTTTTGGACACGTCGAGTGTGTCTCATCGCTCAGAAAACGCTCGCGGTGGAAGATCAATGAAATTATAAATGTAGTAAAAAAAGGAGCAACGATGTTTTTTCGAGGCGTGTACTTATAACATATTTATTTGCAATATTTAGCAATATACTCCTTATTTTAGACATATATTTATATCGTATGGCAGCACAGTATCAGACATTGTATAATATAGGTGAGGTGACTGACAGAATGATTCATTTGTCCATCTTTTCGAGACGAGTTACATATTTTTTTTATATATCGTTATTAACTCTTTTCTTTATCTCGCTATTTCACCTTCTCGACACATTTAAATTACTTTTTTGCCGTCGCTACAAATTGCAATTAAGCAGCGTTCACGACCACTCGTTTATATAACCATTACATTTTATTCAAGCGCTCCTTCAAAACGTGAAAATGATAATCAATATCAATCGACTTCGCTTCGTGAAACGTGCACGTGATACTCCTCTTTAAAACTGGGTTAACTCTTCTTTTTTTTTGCTTTTTGTTCGATAGCTAATGCATTCTCCTAATGACGAAGAAGCGGGCGCGAGATCACCGATCGCTACGAAATCGACAATAATATACTGTGTAACATTACTCTCGTTTCACTACCTAGTTAAAATATCAATATATACTATAATATACTCTAATAACGATAATGCAACGTCATTAATTTATTATTACACTTTGCAACTTAGAAAAATAGTCCTGGCACTCCGTGACCATGTCTCGCGGTAAGCTTAGCTCTATGTATACGCATTTTCATTAATTTAATTCAAAATGCTACGTTCCAATGATTTCGATTTGTCGATAGCGGAACGTTTCAATTGACTAGTATTACTCCAACCCTGGAATTGGATAGTACTATGAAAAAAATATTTTCTGCACCCAGCAGCTATATTACAAATTACAACGTTGAAAATGGAAAACGATACAAACAAATAATGCTAAGAATGATAATATCATATAATGGAAACATATACAACTTTTCGCGAGGACTTTTTTTCATATATATAACAGTTGTTTTTTTTTCTATAAAAAGTTAGATATTTTTCCATTAATTTTTTCCTCCAATTGCAAATTTTAAGGCATCTAGAATTTTCAACATTGAATGAATAAAGAAGATTTTAACTATTTAAATGATATTACAGCTTACCTAAATAGTTGTTTAATTACTTAAGTTTCCTTTGTGCACTTTAAACTGTGTCCACAAAAACTGTTCAACCGTAGCACCTTTTTAAAGTCAATCCACACAACATGATAACCAAAGACACGTTTAACGTATGCTTCATGGAGAGCCAATTTTGAATTCAAAGAAGACAATTATCAGCATCAGCGAGTGCCATTAATCAGTCACTTTTTGATTTTGTTCCGCTCTACATATTAAGTTTAAACTTCTAAATATAGTCGATTTTTTTCTAACAAATTTAATATACACTATATAGTAACTCTTTATAATAAAAATATACAAAATGAGAAATTAAGAGTAATATATTTTCTAGGCTAAACTAAATTTTCGGCTCTCGCACTGAAGTGAAATTCTTTCAACTTTGGTCTGTAACAACAATACATATTTACAAAAGCATATAGAATTCAATTTAAGGAAAGAAATATTTATGACTAAAAAATAAAAATTTAAAAATAATAGACACTTTTTGATACATTTTAGAATTATGGATGAGAATGCAAATCCATTTTCATATTTTTATGTTTTTAATAGAAATGGAGTTGATAAATAATAAGGTGATAATTTATTGAATTACCCTGAACGTTTTGAAATTCAATATATTGCGATTAATTAATTGCTTTATTAAAAGAAATAAGAGTACGTAACAAAACGTAAAAATAATATAAAATAGATTTTGATTTGCACCCTAACATATTTAACTCTAGAAAAAGGCCTTGTTGAATTAATACAATATTATTAATTGAAACAAAACTCTTAGGTAGAATTGAATGGAGTAGCTCAATAACACGATTCTGCTTATTCAACATGGAACATTTTCTAGGCATTTTTACCCATCCCCTAATCAATTTTTAATTTTTAATTCTCATAACCTTCAAAAGTACGGAAATGCTATAAGTTCTTCAGTAGTTGTTTTTTATTAGTGACATTCTTTAATAATCTGAAATTGAATTAAGAGTAAAGCTTAGTTGGAATCCACTGGAGTATTTTAGATGAATTAATTTAAATTCACTCGCACTAGTTAGACAAAGCATATTCAAGGTCAGTTACACCAGGCCCTCCCCCCCTCTTAATTTACGGGTTTTTCATGGCCCACTGAATTGCGCCGCAAATGCGCTCATATGCGCCACCAATACAAAATTTTGCGCGACGAAACTCTAGGAGTTATAGCAGGTGTTTTTAAGCCGCAGTGGTGAAGGGACTGTCGTATGGGGTTTCAAATGCGCTCATATGCGCCATAAAAATTTTCTGCATATCTTGAAAATTGCCCAAGATATGGAGGTCATAATATTTTGCAAAGTGATGGCCAACAAAATAAAAAAATTGTAATCCGCAGTGATGAAGGGACTTTCGTATGGGGTTTCGAATGCGCTCATATACGCCATGAAAATTTTCTGAATATCATGAAAATTGCCCAAGATATGGAGGTCATAACATTTTGCAAAGCGATGACCAACAAAATAAAATTTGTGTAATCCGCAGTGATGAAGGGACTTTCGTATGTGGTTTTAAATGCGCTCAAATGCGCCATGATAATTATCTGCATATCTTTAAAATTGCCCAAGATATGGAGGTCATAA
>CAKNYM010051615.1:0-56271 GCA_932195095.1 Andricus curvator | reverse complement strand
TAATTATCTGCATATCTTTAAAATTGCCCAAGATATGGAGGTCATAACATTTTGCAAAGTGATGACCAACAAAATGAAAAGTTTTTAATCTGCAGTGATGAAGGGACTGTCATATGGGGTTTCAAATGCGCTCATATGCGCCAGAAACATTTTCTGAATATCATGAAAATTGCTTAAGATATGGAGGTCATAACATTTTGCAAAATGATGACCACCAAAATAAAATTTTTGTAATCCGCAGTGATGAAGGGGCTTTCGTATGGTGTTTCAAATGCGCTCAAATGCGCCATGATAATTATCTGCATATCTTGAAAATTGCCCAAGATATGGAGGTCATAACATTTTGCAAAGTGATGACCAACAAAATGAAAAGTTTTTAATCCGCAGTGATGAAAGGACTTTCGTATGGGGTTTCAAATGCGCTCATATGCGCCATGAAAATTTTCTGAATATCTTGAAGTGGTAATGAGGCGGTTGATAATGGTTTTTGGTTAATTTACAAAGTGGCGTATATGAGCGCATTTCAGATCCTATCCGAAAAGCCCTTTATCAACTTTTATATTGCATATAAATTTATTTAGTGATATCAGCGTTAGCTTATCGATGAGAAGTGGTAATGCGAGGGTTGATTATGGTTTTCTGTTAATTTTGAAAGTGGCGCATATGAGCGCTTTTGAAATCCTATTTGAAAAGACCTCCATAAACTTTTGTATAGCAATTAAATTTATTTGGTGATCACGTGGGCTGATCGATGAGAAGTGGTAATCAGAGGATTGATTATGGTTTTTTCTTAATTTTGAAAGTGGCGCATATGAGCGCATGTGAAATCCTATTCAAAAAGCCTGCCTTCACCTTCGACTAAAAACTTTTTTTTCTGTTGGCCATCACTTTGCAAAATGTTATGACCACCATATCTTGAGCAATTTTCAAGATATGCAGAAAATTTTTATGGCACATATGAGCGCATTTGAAACCCCATACGAAAGTCCCTTCATCACTGCCGATTAAAAACTTGTTATTGTGTTGGTCATCACATGGTCATCACTTTGTAAAGTGTTAAAAGCTTCGTATCGTGGACAGTTCCCAGGCGGAAATATTATATATAGTTTAGATATAGTGTGAAGTATTATATATAATATTCATTTGTTTTATACATTTTTTATATAAAACAAATGAATATATCTAATACTTCACACTACATATAAACTATATATGTATAATATTTCCGCCTGGGTTTTTAAAGCTTGCAAAAAATTATAGTGGCGCATATGAGCGCATTTGAAGACGAATGGCTCCATATCCGTTATAATTTTAAATTACATATAACTGTCGAAGATTTAACACCTGCATCACACTGCCCCCCGCCCAAATGTTATCTTTGTTAATTAGCTAGCGCAAAATTTTTAAGTGGTGGCGCATTTGAAATTATGACGGTTGGCTATGATGTATTTGAAAAAATTTTATTATTTTAGAAAAATCGCACCAGCCCCCCCCCCCCATTTTGATCCCTGATAACTCGGTTATCAATGTGGCACAAACAATTTTTTTGATGGGGCATATCAGCGCACTTGGAGATCTTCAAGTTCATGCAATTTAAACTTTGATTTCTCAAATGGGAGGGTGCACGTAACACGGGCTATAGCTCCTAGAATTTCGTAGCGCAAAATTTCTTATTGGTGGCGCATATGAGCGCATTTGCGGCGCAATTCAGTGGGCTATAAAAAACCCGAAAATTAAGATTGAGCGGGGGGGGCTGGTGTAGCTGACCAACATATTCATTTAATTTACTCAAACTTCGAAAAATGCATTGAAACATAGTAAGATTTATTGTAATTTATTTAAATTCAAATTCACTTAAATGTAGTAAATTTCACTTGAATTGACTTCAATGCAGTCTCATTGAGTGAAATTATTATAAATTAGGCTAATTTAATTGAATTTGGTTTAATTTGCTGCAATGTATTCAAATGCAGTAAAAGTTACGTTCATTTATTTGAATTGTTATTTAAATTCATTCAAATTTATTAAATTCAATTCGACTTTAGTCCAATTAATTCGATTTTAGTCAAATCTAGTCGAATTTATTCAAAATTCAAACTTAGTCATATTCACTTTTTTTTACATGAATTCACTCTTTAATATATGTAATTCGCAAAAATTACGGCGAACTTCATTTGAATTTAGTCACGTTCACTTCTTTTTTATTAAAATTCATTTGCAATTAGTAAATTACAGTTAAATTGACTTATATTAATCTAAGTTTATATAATCTACATAAATTCACCTGAATTTAGTCAAATCCAAGTTAATTTACTTGAATTCAGTTAAATTTGCGTACCATCAACCGGTAGCGAATTATAAGGCATAATAATGCTCTATATTTAAGTGAATTTTTATTATTTTGTAATGAGCCTTTCTGTATATCTCATAAGTAATATTCTTGGAATGTATCATAAAAATGCAATTGAATTTAGTCAAATTTACGTGAATTTTTGTAAAATTCATTTGAATTTTAATAAAATTTCAGTTACTCATTTTCTCTGATTTAGTAAAATTCACACAATTTATTCATATTCACATGAACCTCGATTTAATTCAAATCCCCTCAACAATTAAGGTGATTCACTAGAATGGACATCACTTTAGTTTAATAAAATTCACTTGAATGTACTTGTATTTAGTTCAATCACAAAATTAGTCTAATTTGTTTAAATTTGGTAAAAGTCACTATGATTTTCTTAAAGCTTAATTTTAAAAACTGAAATTTGATTAAATTCACTTATACCTAAAATTAACTAAAATCCAGAAGAATTTAGAAAAATGCCCTTCAGTTTACTTGAATTTAGTGGGATTTATTATAGACGATTAGATCGAGGCATGTTCACTAAAATTTCAAAAACTCTATTAGAATTTAATAAAATTCATTTTTCTTCAGTTAAATGCACTTGAATGTTGACAAATACTAAGAGAATTGATCTAATTCTCTAGAATTTGATGAAATTTCCTTTAATTTCCTGGAAATTAATTCAATGAATTCAAATTTAATCAAACTCATTTATTTTTAATAAGGTTCACAAAATTGTAGTAAAATTCACTTTATTTGACTTGAATTGATTCAAATTCGCATTAATTTACTTGAATTGAGTTGAATTCACTTTAGTATAGTTATACTTTAATCTGTTTGAATTGAGTAAAATCAGCTCGAATCGACATTAAATAAAACATGAAAATATTAAACTTTGTTCGAAAATATCACTATAAAAACAACTTCAAAAAACGTACACATCTTCATTCTCATGAACGATACTATAAATTACATACCTCATAAAAAGAAAATTAATGTTCACAAAAAATTCGACAACTGCTGTCGCGCCGCACGAGACGTGGAAACGGTATCAATAAAATCTATGAAAACAATCAACGGAACAACAGTAGTACTACCCTTTTAAAAATTCACGCGCTACTATATTATCTAATATTGATTCGTATAGTCGGTTAATACCTTCTTTTTAAATTTCCCAACCCCATCTTACTAATCTCACCATCTTTTCTTTGATGCAATTGACGCTCTTTTTTCCATTCATTCATTCATTGAATTATTTGCACAATATATAGTATACATTCAACACACTCATAAGCAGTGTTTCGTATCATAGTGACTTTAATTCAAAACACGAGCGATCGGCCAATCCAAACGGGCACGCTTCTTCGATATACCGATATAATATATATATATATATATTTATTTATAATTTATATAATATATGCGCTACTATAATAATTTTAGTCCCTACGGGTGATAGAATCAACGCTTTTAGTCGCATAGTTTTTAACGTCAATCAAACTCAATAATTCACTAGAGATGATGATCAATGAAAATCATGTATTCATACCTAACATGATACGTCGCATGTATAAATACTGATAGAGATATACTTGCCTGCCGGTACACCCCCAAGTTTCCATATATATACCTTTTTAGTATTTATACATTTATACTTAGAATTTTCAATTCTCGAGCGATCTAATCGCCTGGCCGTGCCTACTTTTTCCCACTCAATGTACAAGTACTATACTAGATATTACTAGTTAGCTTCATCTCACACTCACTCATTCAATTCTTCCTTTTAAATACTTTACTTTCCTTATAATATCTTCTCGATACTATTACAGTTTGTATTGTTACATTTTGCATTCCTTAAGAAATTCTGATCAATTGCAAATATTCGTCTGTATTAATCTTGATATTGATGGTATGGTTGGCCATAACAAGAAACTTCGATATATATAAACTCAAAATTCATTCATGATGATGAACTTATCTATTATAATCAGACGTATCCTTATGCAGGATTTATATTCGTACCAGACCCTGTTGTCCAAAACATAAGAAAGTTGGTTATAGATACAAAATACGTAAACTACCAATTCCATTACCTGTTTTCATATTCAATAGACATTACAACTTTTAGGATTTTCATTTCCTCTTCTGCGACATAGAAAAGTTTTTAACAACAGTTCTTTTTTTCTTTTGAGTATCTAACCAACTTTTAGAGTCTAGAATTCGATAATCGATATTATTCCTCTGTTCAGAATTAACATTGATATTGATATAATACTGCAAATTCACCTAGGGGAGAGCGGGGCACGGGCGGCACCCTGACTTTGAGTGAATTTTTTAACATTAATAGTATTTTTTACACTGTCCAAAAAAAAATCAACAAATAAAATGAATGTTTATAAATGAAATTCTATTCGAATAAAAATTTAAAACGAACGCGTTTAATTTGTAGAAATAAAAATAAGCAGGCGTCAAAGTGGGACACAGAAGGTCTCTGCGGGGCAGGCAATGTCATCCCGGTGGGGCACAAATGGCACGGTAAACTCGCGAATAAAAACGAGATCGATAAATGGTACTTTTTTGAATAGTACTACAAAATATAAATAAATAAAATAAAATATATTTTTTATTTAATAATTAACTTTGATTATTTTTTGGAAGTTTTATTATCACATTTGTTTTTATTTTATACAAATTTTATTATAGCTAAAGAGATGAAATGTTAATATTTAAATGTGAGATCTAAAATATAATAATAAAATATATTAATATTTATATATTAATATTAACGAAGTTTAGAATTTTTAAGGAAAACCCTTATTTAATCGACTTCTTCCAGACCATTTATACATTTATTTACATAAATGGTCTGGAAGAAGTCGATTAAATAAGGTTTTTCCTTAAAAATTCTAAATTGTTATTCCCAGACGTTAAATCAAGAATATTTACATCACGAAAATTCTTGTCATATATTAGCGAAGTTGTTTTAAAGATGAGGTTAAAAATCAGCTGTTCTCTCTGAACACAGCTTAGAACGGCGCGAGTGTGACATGTCGTGCCCCACCTTAGGGTGCCGATCTCTGCCCCACCTCGATACTTTATTTATTTTTTAAATAACTATTTAACTACATGTTTGAGAGAAGTGGTTAAAAAAATAAATTAGAGTTCGAGTTTCAAACTTTAGAATAGACCCAGTTTTAAGGATTATTGATACTTATTTTTCCTTTTCACGAACGTTCGAAATTCGATGGCGCATCCGATTTTTATGCTCCAAATTTCAATCACTAGAATTTTATTTCATTTTTTACAAAATAACAAATTAATTGGTTTTAAATACAACTATGCATTTAGTAGATGCCAATAAAAAAGAAATTGATTTTTTTTTACTCATTTTACAAGTTTTTAGAGGGGTGCCCAGCTTATCCGCCCTGACGTCAGTGCCCCGCTTTCCCCTAAGTAAAATTTTAAAACAAGAACTAGTCTAAATCAACTGTTGGCAACTGTTGGTATTTCTCAAAGTTTCTTGTCGCTGCCAACCAAAATATAGCTGCCAAAATTACATTTAATTCTCAATCAGGCATTATTAATTCTTTCCTCTTCTTTATTTTTCCTCTTTGCAATTGATTTAACAAGTGTTTTGCTATTAGAAACGTAATAAAGGAGCTGAATTTAAGAAATTACAATCAGTCAGTACTTAAATCGAATCTCAGATCTGAATCACAATTTAAGTTCCCAAAACTTTACAGTATTTTCACTTATTACAAATTTCAAGACTTTTTGAAATGAAAAATGAAGTTCATTAAAAAAATTTCGGAAACTCAAATTGTAGCCTTGACAATTTAGATGATACATATATAGAGTTTCGCTTATGATATAATATTAGTGATCTGAAATGGAACTTCTGTCGCTCTCTCCTTTTCTCAACAAACGCATCGTGTAGTTAGATTTCCAATAATTTTTCAAGAATACACCTCTAATTCAATGATAAACTGTATCTGCGGTGAAGAATGATTATTTAATATGCCTTTTTTTCGTTAGAAAATAAATAGTTTCGTTCAACCGTTATTTCAATATTTTCAGCAATAGTATATAATTATATATTCGTATTTTATGTTATAAAGACATTAGATGCTACGTCGGTACCTCACCCCTACATAGATTTTTCGTTCCTTCTCCCTTCGTATAAAAAACTATCAGATCTCAAAATGGATATGTACGAAGACGAAGGTTTCGACGATAAGTATCATGATTTCAAGTTTTCGCGTCGCCAAATTTAATTAATTTATTTCGTTGTTAAAAGAGAGAACAGTTACTATTTTCCATTTAATTTAATATTCATTTTCTTTTTGGCAAATTAATTTTCTCTTAGTTTATTCTAAAAAATGCTTTTCTTCCTTATTGAGATTTTTCATTAATGTTCTACCAACAGAAGCTCACAAATTAAAAAAAAAGGTCGAATCGTTCAATTTTTATTTCATAATATCATTTATACTTCATTTTCAGACCTGGATTGAGAAGATAATTTTGGATTACAGTTGCGACTAATGCGAGGCGAATTCTCATAAATCTTGACCTTCGACCCGCTCACTATTGTGATAATTAAAGTTACTCAAAGGAGGCCTATTGAATTGGTGTTTGCTATTTTTTTTATCAGTAGGCCTTTTCTCCTGCGCAGCGATTCTAATTGGTAACATGTTTTATGATATGTAGGACGATCTAAGCTTAGGGTAACCCTGCGATCTAATTTGCTTCTGCTTGGACAAGAAAGAAAGTCACGAATGTCTCCCCCAACGATCCATAATATAATTTAA
Source organism: Andricus curvator (assembly GCA_932195095.1). Taxonomy (NCBI): domain Eukaryota; kingdom Metazoa; phylum Arthropoda; class Insecta; order Hymenoptera; family Cynipidae; genus Andricus; species Andricus curvator. Next base: position 49,119 of record CAKNYM010051615.1, on the reverse strand, counting down.
ATATTTTATCAAATTTATAATTAAAGAAACATTATTCAGAATCAATAATACTTCATTTTTCATTCCCCCTCACAAACTTTTAAAAATTATTATCTTTCAGAAAGTATGAAAAAATTAATCTTAATCACACTTTTCTGCTATCGGCTGTTTTATTAACTTTTTATTTAAAATTTAGTTGTTTATCATTTAGTTGTCTTAAAACAAAAGTCAAAATATATTTTTTTTTAACAATTCTAGTGACGGAAAAAGCAATGGATGATACTTTTGCAATTTTTTCCGTAAAACATAATTTTTTGATCAGTATTTCCGAAAAGGTCTTTTCCAGTCAATTGCATAAACAATAACTGAAGAGTGGCAGTACAGAACTACATAGATAACCAACAAATGGGATCTTTTTCAGGGGAGCGAAACAGCATTCTGTAAAATCGAAATCACTATTTAAAGATGAAACGAAAGTCCACTCCCAACCTTAAATATTTCTGAATCGAGGCCAAACAAGTTTGATTTGATAAAAATATTCAGCTTCAAGAGAATGGATGTGGAAGTTGATAATCTCAAAGTGGTACTAACCTAAAATTCGAGTAAGGTCGACCGAGAATTTTAAGAATATCGCAACATCACAGTATGACAGATATTTTCTTGGTAAAAATCTAATAAAAAAATAAATATTTTTTTAATTGAATGATAATAATTTCAAGATATATCAATGATAAAAGGTTGACAAAAATTATTACTACGTTCAAATATAAACTGACCGAATCCATTTCAAATGAGGAAGGTTCTATACTTGGAGTCGCGGAATCTCCCGGGACAAAATATTTTGTTTTTTAGAGGAAATTAGACTATACGTATTTTTGCGATTTGTAAAAAAAAATTTTGCGAAGTTATGCGCATTTGAACTCTTTGCTTTGTTTTTCAAAAAATCCGAATTTTTTCTTTAAACTTATATAACTTTTGACCTAATTAAGATATTTTAGATAATTCAGACTTATATTTTCTGCTATTTTTTTTTAATTTGTACTATCGTAAGGAAAACCCCTTGTGAGCTTTATGCGGGCTAAATAACTTTTGTGGCCAGGATAATTTTTTTTCATAAAATCGAATTTTCGCATTTTTCTTGCAAACAACAACAAATACGAAAAACTGTGAAGAAATCAATTGGCACAGTTAAAAAAGTTTACAAAAAGTTCCTTTACTCATTTAGAGAGAAAACGGAATTTTTTTATTTTTCTCGGATATGGTGCAAGATATCATAAGTGAGTAAAATAACTTTTGGAGAACTTTTTTAACTGTGCAAACTATTTTTTTAACATTTTTTCGAATCTGTTGTTTGCAAGAAAAATGCTAAAATTCGATTTTATGAAAACAAATTTTCCTGGCCACAAAAGTTATTAAGTTTGCATAAAACTCACAATGTATTTTCCATATGATAGTACAAATTTAACAACAAATTAGCAAAAAATATAAGTGTGGGTTTTTTTGGGAAAATCGACTTTTTAACATTTTCAGAAAAAACCGCCGCCATTTTGTTAATTTTGAACATTTTCTAAATTTTCTCATGGATTTCGGAAGAGGGCGATAAAAGAAAAAATTGCCATTATTTTAAGAAACAAAGCAAAAAATTCAAATACGCATAACTTTGTAGAACAAATTTTTTCACAAATCGCAAAAATACGTATCGCCTAATTTCCTCTAAAAAACAACATATTTTGTCCTAAAGAGATTCTGCGAGTTCAAGTGTAGAACCTGCCTGATTTGAAATGGATTCGGTCAACTACATTTTTATTTTTTATTGTTGTATGAAAAAATGAGATTTTTAAAAAGTCCTTCCACCACAATGTGTATTTGATTTTTTTTTTAATTGTTAAGCAGTAAACCCTTTTTCGATAAAAGTTTTGGTTATCTAGTTCTGTACTGCAACCCTTAAACATTTGAAAATATTTTAAGGATAAAAGGAGTATTTAAAAAAAAACATAATTATACTTTCATGATTCGCAATTTTATTAATGGTGGTATTTTTAGCACAAAAAAGACTGTCTTCGTGAAAAAATTAATTTACCAATATTGTTTACTTTAATTTCTTTTTTTTTCGTTGATCTTTTTTTCATCCCTTATTTTGTCGATGAAAATATTCCTTTTGTCTTAATGTGCCTAACCTAAAAGAAAAAAGTAAATTTGTTTGCACGTATTGTTATTTATTTAAGAACAATTTATAATGATTTAAGGTATTAATTTTTTGTTAATTGTACATATACCCATAGATAAGTCGTCGAGACATTTTTTAACCGAAGAAGCAATGTGAAGAAAAGTTGGGCGAAAAATGAAATTTGTTGAATAAAAAATTTTCGTCTGATTTAAGTTTTATTCATAAACAACAATCTTTTCTGTCCTAAAAATACCATAATTAATGAAATAGCGATTTTCAAAAGTATAATTAAATATTACTTTCCAAAATTTGTGCTCTTTTTTTCAATATATAAAAAAACGTTTGTACTTCGAAAAACGATTTTACAGTAAAAAAAACTGTTTGGGAGACACCGTTAAGGGGGCACTTATGAAACTCGACATACTAATTTATTCGTTTTTAGAATGCTGCAAATCTCTGGTCGTGTACGTGGCTATACAAGTATAGAAGTACAGTATTATTTTTAAAATGAAGAATACTAGGGATATTTGTTCGAAAAGATGATGAAAATTTCACGAATCTGAAGAGTCATGAGAGGGTGAATGAAGTCTCGAATATATACAAATTTTTTTTATTAAATACTCATTGTTTCCTGACATTTTGCCTTTCCTAACGATCGACATCGAACTTCGATTAACTGTTCGTTCAAACGATAATGACGAAGTGGTCTCGAAAGTTAACAACAATAATATTAAAGCACCTCGTATTACAAGTCTCTTTTTTTTCTGATCGACTGTAATAAAATTTAATCAATTCACGATCGCCTTAAATACCCTGATTTCACTTTTTAACCGCGAATCGAATCAATAAAATATCGCATTTATAATAATTGCATAATTGTTCTATGTTTTTCAAATTTTCTACTTAGTTTTTTGATTTCCTATTTAGTTTCGCAAATTGTTCAGTGCTATTCGTCTAGAATAAAAACAAGTCCTTCGGTTTCTTCACGAGACGCTGGAACGCGACTAGCGAATTTTCATTTAATTTACAAAAGCCTCAAGAAAACTCGATATTTATTCAAAAAATTATTTTCCTCTATTAGAAATGCTTTAGTATGACAAACGTGGTCCATCGTGCCTATAATAGGTTTATCAAAACCAAAAGTCATTAATTTTTAGCGAACAAGTCGACGCCTTTACCTTCGATGTTGAAATCAAACATTTTGAAATCATTTAAATTAATTGAATGCCATTATCTATACTTATCATTGAATTACGAATTACAGAGGTTCGACTTGTGCTGAAATTCAAGACTTGCAGAAATAATAGATTTTTTTGTTAATTAATAATCGTTTAATACGATTGCACAAGATAATCAGGTAATGCAAGCGTCATCTTAATTACCTATTTAATTCTGTATTCTACTTTGTCGTTTTTTCATTTTTTCTCTTTGCATCTGCCATTCACTTTTCTGATTTTTGAAATTAGGCTAAAATCCAAGGTTCCATTTGAGGAAAATAATATTATATAAAAGGGTTTTTATACTTTTTTCCAATACCAAAGCAAATCTTTGATATTTTTCAATGGAATTCCACGGGAGGACTCAATTCAATTAGTACAAAGTAATGAATTGAAAGTGTGCGTCAGGACGTTTGGGATAATTAATCAATGAACTAATCAGACTATTATGTTTCCTTACTTATTTTGTATGCATTAGGAGGGTTAATGAACTGAAAAAATGACAAAGCCGCTGCAAGAAGATGCGAGGAATCATACGTTTTTTTAAAAAAGAACAAACATCTTACAACCCTCACAATAATTGTGAGTATATTAAAAATTATTTTTAATATACTTTTCTTAGCATTTCTATGCACTCAGAAAATAATTTGGTTGAGTCAACAAAATTTTGGTTGGTTCAACCATAGAATATGGTTATTGTATAGACAACAAAATATTTGGTCGAACAAACTAAATTTTTTGGTTGTTTTAACCAAATGTTTCGGTAGATGAAGTATTTGGTTAATTCAACAAAAAAGTGTTGCTGGGTCAATCAAGAAATCATTTTTTTTTGGTTCAAGAAATTTTTTTCTGTGTGTGCATTATTATAGCATGAAAGTGACCTTAGCTCAGAATTTCTATTCTCGTTCAGAATCCTTTATCCATCTTTCTTATACGTTTCCCCATTGTTCCAATCTAAGTGTCAACTATGACACTATTACAACTGCAGTCTAAAAAATTTCGGCAGTGTGCTTCTCGTATATTATTTTAACATCGAGCCCTTTGGTATTTGTTTGTACCTCATTTGATACACGTATTTTTTGCTATAGATCTCAATTTATTTCGATCATTATTTTTGGAGAAACATTGGACGTTTAAAATTTATGAAAATGATTTATCTGGATTACAACTATATGATGCATATGGAATTGATAAAAGTTTAATGTATCTTTGAGAGAAATACAATGGTTATATAATACAGAAAGACACATAAATGCTCACTTTTTAATACGAATCAAGACATTTAAAAAATATTTTAACCATTGAATTCCTTAAAAAAGCTTCTAAAGAAATACTTCTCTGTATTGCCAATATATCATAGAGCTGAAATCAAGAACACTTCCTTTTATTCAAATTTTAGATAAAATTGATAAAAAGACAAATATTTTTAAGCAGGTACTGAACTTGTTAATCAGCCTTTATATATTTTTTATAATACAAGATTGAAGGTATATTACGTCTTGAATGGAAATAAATATTTTAAAGATGTTTATTTCAAACCAACATATTTTTTAAAGGTGGTACCTCATTTTTCTCGAATGAGTGTGGCCCCAACAAAATGTTCAATTTTCTTCCACAACATAACAAACAATTGTTAATGGTAGCAAAAAGTGATTTTTTGAAAATTTGAGCTTAATCCGTTACTATTATCGTGATTCTTCAACAAATTAAAATTCAGATTTAATTAACATGAGAAACAATCAGATCTTTTGATTGTGCATTTAAAGATAAAGATTTATAATTAGTGTACAAAAAAATGTATCTATTTTTCATCAACTCTGGAGCAAATAAATATTATTTAAGACTTTTTGAAACTTTTGTTTCTAATGCATTTGGTAGCCAAATGAATATGTCAAAAATTAAACTTCTAAGAATAAGCAAATTAGTGAAATGTAATTATAAATTAGTGCTGTTTTACTAATTCAATAGTCAAATTATTCAAATGAATTAGTGAGTGACTCGGCATTATTTGAATTAGTCAAATCTTACTAATTCGGATATAAAGCGTAAATCTTGAGCCTTTCTAACTTCAAATATTATTGAAGTTTTACATTTAGGTTTGAAATTTTATATTTTTAATGAATGACAAGAATTTAACTATGAATTAGTAACTTTGAACTAATACAACACTCAAATCAATACTGAATAAAATTGAACTATTTTAAACTTAAAGTTCTAGAGGACATTTTCAGCTCTCTAAATTTGAAATAGTGAGTAGCAGCCCACTAAATCAAACCAGCAAGACTTCTTTTACTGATTTATCTGTCAAATTCACGGAATAATCCTTTAAATTTACTAAATAACTATTCAAATTCACTGAATGATCAGTGAATATCGTAACTGATTTGATTCACTGACCCACCTCTCACTTCTTTAAGAGAGGGATCCTATTGAGGTATTCTTTTTGGGTTAAAATTAAATCTCATTCCAAAAATCATTTTGTATTCGCTCAAAAGTTTTAGGTGGAATAATAAAATTCTCTAATCACCTCGCTGCTACTTTCTAAATCTGAATCAGTAAGATTTGACTAATGAAATAGTTATAAATGTATCACTGTACCAGTTTACTGAAAATTTCACTGACATCAAGTAAAATATCACTGTTTGTAACTGAAGCTAAACAGTAAATCTCAATCAGGTAAACAGATTTACTGATTACTTCAGTGACCTGTTTGTAGCTATTTCATCAGTGGAACCTCACTGATTCAATTTTAGAGCGTACATTTCCATGATTTAACAGTACATTTCTAAAAATGTTAATTAATTAGGAAACTTTAAAGAGTGGAAAATATCGCTTAATATTAACCCAATTAAAATTTTTTTTTAAATCATTATTTTTATCCAGCAACAACTTTTTTTAGTTATGATGATAAAAATTCGGAAAAAATTGTTTTCAGACCTAATTTAGGCCACACTTGGGCCAGAGTCAAGTTGTACGAGGGGACGAGTAGGTATAACTATTAGAGTACGTTATTATGATGCACACGCTATACAATGATTTCAATCTCTACTATAGTAATTATTAAACGACCCTTGTTCAACGATGAGACTAACTGTGCGAAATTAATTTATTACGGGTATTAATAATGTACAGGTAAGGGCGATTAGTAAGGGCGGCTTACGTGATTTCGTCATTTGTGCACGCGCCCCCTGCAGTCATTGTACGAATAAACGGAACACAGTCTTTTCTAATGTTAGTTTAGACGTAGTGTAATAATACTGGCTATTACTGAATTTTATAATTTAAACTCCTTTTTCTTTTGTAACTCGTTAATTATTATCGCTTGAGTGAGTTTCAGGGTTCCCTCCTTCTTCCCTATTGTCAGACATATACAGTAGATTCATATATTCCTTTCTTATTCATCGCGTACACGTGTATATACAAATCGTATGTATGCCTGTATGTATATATGTATAATATATATATAATATATATAATTAGTTTTGTTTTTGTATAATATAGCTATTCGTGTATGTATATCGTTAGTATCAATAGTTGCATCTCGTTCCATTTTATTTGTTGCTGTTCTCATGTACGTGTATTGGCTAAAGCTAAAAGTAATAGTCTTTATCAAAAGCACATGTATATCATAACTATTCTATATATATATATGTATATATATATGTGTATATATATATATATATATATATATATATATATTTATATATATATAGAACATGTGTATTATAATATACTACTGCATATAAATCGATCCTCATGTATGAGATACGTCATTATAGCTTCATGTACATACCTCTCGTTCAATTTAGTCTTTGTGGATCTCTATTTCTTTGCTTCTTCATTTTTCTTCATTTCTCGGCTGATTCGATAGATAAAAGAATACAAATTGAGAAGTAGAAAGTTAAAATGCGTAGAAATTACGATTAGAGATTTTCCCATGGAATGATGGATGTAGAAAGTTAGAAAACGATTACGAATGTACAAAGCTTCTTTCAATATTTAGGATACGATTTTTTAGATAAGTGGCTCAAAAGCGCAAGAGCTGAACTTCTTTGGGGAGATCATGGAGCGAGAAAAGTATTTGAAAAAAGTTTTAAAAAATAGTAAAAAAATTATAGTAGGGAAATCTTGCAAAGAGCAAGAGTGACCTTTTTCCTAAGTTGATTTTTTGGTTTTGTTTTGCAATCAGGAAATCTTTCGTTCCCATAATGGTACTGGTACGCAACAAATTTTATATCAGAACCTACAAATGCGATTTTCTTTATCTTTCGTACGAAAGATTGTGAAATTCATAGATCACGTGATTTCCTACCTAGGCCTCGTCGTTCGCCTAATTTTTTTTGTCAAAAATCCTATAGTCCTGGTCCCTTTGGGCACTGGCTTCTCAGAATGGAATTTTTTTTCCATTGAGAACAAATTGATGAAGAAATTTAATGATTCTTGGCAAGATGGTCTTCATCACTGGCCTCGGCATCTCCTTCGACGCCACGTTCACCCTCTTCCGGATGTGTTGGATTTCCTTCCTCGGTGTCAACACTACTGGTTGGTGTTATTTGTTCTGTGTTTTCATTTCTTGTGAAACCTAAATTTCGGTCTTTATTTGTATTGCTGTTGCTATGAGTGTTTTGACTGTTGGTGTGGCTGTTGAGGCTCATACTGAAGGGATTATGGCTATTGCTTTGGATGTTTTGACTGTTCGTGTGACTGTTGTAATTCATACTGAAGGGATTGTGGCTGTTGTTTTGGCTGTGGCTTTGGCCGTTAGTGTGGCCATTGTTTTGACCATTATTATGACCACTGGTGCGGCCATTATTGTGACTGTTACTTTGCTCCTGGAAGGTCGAATCCTCACTGCTAGGTGAACCGGGAGACGAGACGATCACCTGAAAAAGATGCAAATTTTTTTATTACTTCGAGATTTTAAGAGTTTAAAGTTTCTAGTTACTACCTCAAGCTGATTTTTCAAACGCATTGCTTTATACTATATTCTTTACCAGAAACAGGTATAGAAATTCTTATCTTGTCATCGGTAGTTTTAATTCGAATGTTTAGTATACAATAATTAGTTTTGGATCGTTTATTAATTGCTTTAGTATGAGCATTTTTATGAAACATACGGAGACAATTATTAATTAAATTAAGTATGAAAGAGTTTTTCGTTAAAGTAAATTACCTAGTAATATTTAACTGTCATTCAGTAATTTTCTGCTAACGATTAGAATAGAAATTCGTTGTTCTTAAGGATGTACCCTACGTACACTCCATCTATAAAATTCAGGAATTTTGAAAATGATTGATAGAATCGAGAAAAATATGCGCTCTGTAACTAATTTTGGAAGAGATACGGAAGCTTGTATAACTCTTTCAAAAATGTTAACAAAAATAAAAATTACCATTGTCCAATAAACAATTTTGATCTGAGATATTTAAAAAAAGTACAATTAGATTTCATCTTTGCAATTCATAACATTTGAAAGTTTTAGATCTATGAAAACAAATATTTTTCTTAGTGACCTCTCTGGTGCCTCCTCCTTTTCCTCTTTATTATGAGTTTCGGTCCGGTAATAATTGGACCCTCTCCAGGCCTAGATGATTTCTCTGGGGGTTTCGGCCAGCGAATAAATTAGCTTGTGACTCCGTGGTCCCTTCTCCTTTTCCTTGTTCTTATCATTCTCAGTCACAGAGTCACAAGCTAATTCATTCGATGGCCGAAAACCCCAGTGAGATCATCAACGCCTGCAGAAGGCCCAATTATCAAGCCAAAACTGTCGTAATGAAGAAGAAAAGGAGGAGAGAACTAAGAGGCCACCAAGACAACTATTTGTTTTTATTATTCACGAGCTATTTTTGTCGTTTTTATAAATAATTATCAAGGTTTGATTAATTTTGAGATTCACTGTACGTAGGTACATCCTTAAAGAGATATTTTAAAGCAATTTTACAAATCCTTTTTTAGAACTCAAATTATAATATTTTTAAATGGTGCAACATTCTAAAAAGTACATAGTTCTTAGAAATAGTTGTGGTTCACTTTCAGTGAAAAATGCACGTGAAAAATTCTTAGAATTATTGACTATTATTAGATATTCTCTGAAAAGTTATATATTTCTACAAAAAAATGACAGTCTCAAGTAGTACTAAATTGATTCACTTCAGTCTTAAAATGGGATCACTGGTGGGATCAATTGGGATGACAAATTTATTTTTTTGCATTAAAAATAACAGCATGAAGTTATCCTATTCAAAAACAGGGCACCTCGGTTCGAAAATGATATCTTTGTCTCTGCGAATAATGATACCGTGAAAAAGAGAACTCTAGTTTTCACAGTATTATTTTTATGAGTCGCTATGATATTGAATTTTTGTACAGTCAATAGATCAAATAGGATATAATGAAAGTAAAAGATATTAATAATAAATAAATCAGAATATGTGGCGTGGAACGAAGAAACCGACCTTACAGCACCTTATCAGCTTTTCGGGAAAATCTTGTTTTCGTGGGACAGGCTCCTGCTTCGTGTAAACGTAAACGTCACATAAAACGCGTTATATTTCGTTCAATTTTGATCGCACAGATATGAGAATCAGCTCATTCGTTCGGGCATTATTTCGCTCTTTAGAATCATTAAAAACCTCGTATTCGATTTTTGGTGCTGTAAGGTCGGTTTCTTTGTTCCATACCACATACAATTCATCAAAAAAATTGTAAGTTTTATTTTACATGATATTAAACAATCATGGAATCGGAAGTTATTTATAATGAATAATATAATCAATGCATTCAATAATTGAAAACTAATTTTATAAGAAAATGATTGCTGTCGATAAAAATTTTTTTAAAGAATTTTTCCAATGCGACTGTCTAACGTTCAATGTCTACCGTCTCCCATTCCGAACTGTCTACCGTTTCGGAATTTTCAATAAGAATAACCCCTATTCCAACTTTTTCAGGGCTAAATGTACGGAAAATTCCCTAATATTAGCCCTAGCGCTATACTTGACCGTTTAGTTTTACGGAAAATTCTGTAATTCTGCTTAGTGCCTTAATTTTCATGTCGCCATTCAGTTGACTGCCACACACACATATACAAACCAATTTGTTCATAAGTCGTTGAGTCGATCATGAAAAAATAAGGACATCAATATACAACTCTACCAGAAAAGATAATTGTAGAAAATACCAGAGAGTGTAGGAGATACGACAAAATACGATCACGAATTGTAGATGCACTTAAAGCCCAAAACTTTACCGAAGATCTGACTATTTTCAAAGATTTTCATTAATACTTTCATACATTTTGGACATTCATAAATAAAAGAACTTGCAAGAAATATATTTCTTGCTAATAGAAGTATTCATAAAGGTTTAATGAAACCAAAACATTTTAAATCGTTCACGGATATAGGAACTACTATGCGAAATTTACGTATGTCCATTAGCACATGTTCAGAACATCAGCAAATTGTACCTGAAAATTTTATTTTCAAAATGTTTTTAATGGATTTGAACCGAATTACATTGATTAATTCAGATCTTCGATTTTAGAACCGATTGCTCTCTGGTTCGAAAATGGAACATGCAGTGAAATGAATTAACGAACGAACGGAAAAATGAATGGATGTGAATGAAAATGATGACGGTGTTGTACCTGTGCAAGAAGCGGCGTCTCTGTGCTGTCAGCGTTTTGGTAGAGCCGGCAATTTGCGTTTGCTCTGAATACGTGCCCAAACAAAAGATAAAGAAGACAACGTAAATCTCACTATGTGAATGGAATGACGGTATAAACAATATTTACAAATGAAACGATAGTTTCGCACGAGTGGATCCAATAGTAATAAAATACTTTTCAGGAAAGGGCTACGTACATTTTACAAGAAAATTTATCTCTAATCATCTTCTAATCAAATTAAAAGTTCAAAAATTCGATATTTTTAGTTTATAATCTCAAACACTTTAAATATATATATCAAAAACTGTTCAAAAATATTTAACTTTACTTTTTACAATCATTTACAATCAGATGCAATACGCCCGACGGGTACCTCTTTGACCTTGACAACAGTTCCATTAAATTTGAGAAGGACTGAAATGAGAATTTAGATAGAGTGTGATACTAGTAACAAACAAACTTCAAAATTCCACTTTATTTATATTTAAAAACTTTTTGCAAGTCCAAATTAATGTCCCAAAAAAATTCAAAGACAATCTTACCATGAAAAAAATTTTTTCGGGACAAAAGTACTAAGAAGATTCCACTTTATATATTTTTTTAAATCTTATAAATGCTCACAGAATTTAAGTCCCAAAAAAATCCTGCTAAGACAGGAAGAATTTATAAATTTTTTGATAAAATGGAACTTTTGTGGTACTTTTGTCCAAAAAAATACTGCTGAAACAGAACGTCTTTTGAATTTTTTTGGTGCTTTAGTTTTATTTCAGCAGTACTCTGTTGTAACATAAATTCCATGAGAACCGATAAATTTTTTTAAAAATAAAAATAAAATGCGACTTTTCTGTACTTTTGCCCTAAAAAGTCTTTCTGAATTAGGACGTAACTATTCTTTAAAGATGGTAATGCATTAGTCCTATTTCAGAAGTACTTTTTTGAAACCTAAAGGGTTGCAAAAAAATGTTGAAAACAATTGAAAACAACTTTTTTAGTATTATTGTACCTATTTAGAATTTTAAACCATTTAGGAAAATTTGGTACTTTAGTAGTGATATTTCTCATATCTATACTTTCGTGGGATTATATTTGGGATCTTATTATGATTTCATTGGTAGGTTTTTTACATGGAATTATACTAAGATCAAAAACTCTGTATTATATTCTTCTTTTGTAATTTTGAATTTAAATTTAAATTGCTACTCAATAGTTCCAAACTAGTGTCGATGTCGTCACTACCCGACAGGCGAAACTAACGAGAATAACACCAAAAATAATTTCATCTCTGATTTTGTTTAAACACATAATCAGAAATGTCACCCAAAAGTGGAATAACACGGAAGTCATGCATGAAGGCGTTACGAATATACATTTGTAAAGAAACTGAAGAGCGCTGAATAACTAAATTATAGAGACTTATGATACTGGAAAGAGACGACAACAATAGTAGGAACATCTTAAATGATGAAGCACATCGAAAGACAAATTTTTGCAATGAAGATGATAGTTATCCTTCGATATCTACCATGCTTTCCACAACTTCCTACACTGAAGAAACCAATTGCAAAGCAGGAAAAGTTTATCTCAAACCTTAGACTTGCGCTTTAGAATAAGTATAAAATACATACAACAACCAACGTTTGCCAAAGCTATTCGTGATTTTGGCCAAAGAATGAAGCGTCGACGAATGAAAAAGGAATTGGCAAATAATTAAGGACATTAAGGACTAAATAATAAAAGGACAACACTTCAATAAAAAAAGAGTGATGAAGAAAATAATTGACAAAGGGAAAAAAGAAATCGCTTCTTCTACTCGTCGATGCTCCAAGTGAAACCCGATTAAAGCTTGGGTGCAAGTGAGTGAGACCTTGAATGTTGCTTAAAAAAAGTCATTAGTGAAATCAAGCATCGTACCTGTCGAGGCTTGACCGGTGGTGGAGGACGAGTAGAGGGTGCGAGGACTGCGTGTGTTGTAGTGGGTGGCTGATGATGAAGTGAGGGTTGCTGCTGCCAAGGCTGCCCTGTTCGTCCCAAGGTTCCCTGTCCCTGATGCTGCAAGTGAGTTAGAACCTGCGACTGCAGCTGTGATTGCAAGGACTGACTGTTGGTGTTGCTGCGCTCGACTGCTTGCCCAACTCGAGGAAGTGTTGAAGCGGCTGAAGAAATCTTGCGAACTGTCTGTGAAATAAGCTACTGATTACCTGGCCCTTACTTCTTGCATTCGAAATTGCGAAGTAGGTAAGGCTTTTCATATAAATCATCCAGATAAGCTTTAAGCAACAAGCTGATAGCAAAGAGCGAAAGCAAAAGTATAGAAAGTCAACTGCTGAGAATGATATCATTACCTGACTTAACGGGCCATATTTCCAGGAGGTATTTGAACAAAGCTATTGGTTGTTGGAAGTCTAATATCGGCCCACTCTCTTCGGAGTGCAACATTAACACAGGGGCGAAACAGACAGCTAAACTCGCTGGAGACATCTTGTTACATTGCGAAAGAACTAGAGCCAAGTGGTCCAGTAAGTAGATTAACGTACTCTAAAATAATAAATAAAAACATTCAGATCAGATAGTTATCTATAATTCTGAAGTAATAAAGGATCTTTCAAATAGAAGCTTACCCTGTTAACTGGTGTGAGACATTCAAGGATGCTGAACATGAGCTTGGCGTTACTCTCTGGACCATCTGGCTCGCAGACTACAAGCGCGTCTATCACCATTTGGTAGAGGCACTTGGTGAAGAGAGGTTCTGGTAGTTCTCTTAAATAATCCTTAAGAACACCTGTGATGACATTGATGTCCGGAACATTGTCTGGTGATAGGTCCACTGACCTAGCATTTCGCTCAAACGCCTCTCTCAATATCCTTTTCTTCGATGCTGATCCACAGAGTCTGTACAAGCCTGCAAAGTGTCAAAAATACATCGATTACAACTTTTGATTTCACAAATTCCAATAAATCTTCAGAATCTCTTTTCTTCTAAAATTTTACCTATAATATCGAGTCCCCTTCTTTCCACTTCTTCTACACAACGCCAGACGATGATAGGAATATTGGGTGTAGCACTCATCGCCAAAGCAGTCGAAACTCCTCCTGGCACACCTCCAGTTTTACTCTCTCGAGCGACCTAAGTTAAATCATCAATCATAAGAATTTTCCTTAACTTCCATTTGTTAAGTGGTTTTACTTGCGAGTAACAACATAACTTGGTATGTTACTTACGACAGTATCTAAATCGACACCAAAAAGAGGCGCGACTCTTGTAGCTAAGGATATAACAGGCAATCCTCGCCGCTTGAATGTTTGATGCGCATCAGTGTACCTTAATCTAAGGTAAATCGTTCCACGTGGTTCAACTTTTAAAGCTAACTGGTGAAGTGGAGATTCCTTTAGAAGGCTAACCAAGTGCACAGAGCCTTTGTAACAAAGTTTGTGCCTGTGTTGCGGATCCCAAGAATACACGAGTAAATCTAGTTGTCGATTTCCTACTAAATCTAATTCGAAGGTTTCATCCCAATCAAACATTAGGTCACCAGTGCGGACAACTGTCCTTGCTTTGTGCACCCTGTCGCACTCGAGAACGCAGTACAAATCCCTTAGTGCGCAGGAACCTGTCGAAAAAAATTTAGTCATCCATGTTTCTTTCCAGGGTTTAGATTTGTATAGTGTTTAGAATTATAGAGTGCATATGTGCTAAAGTGAAAAGTGCTGTTTATTTGGTAAAATGATTAGGCCACTCGATCCAAATTTCTAACTTCGAGTGGATGTGATAGTACGGTGAACAATTGAACGTGAAACGATGCTTGTACGTAGGAGTTGTAGAACAAATAATGTTAGCATTCCGTTTTAGCCAAGGGTTAGGATACACTTGTTTGATTTTGTGATTTGAAACGAACATTATCGATATTACGATATAGAGAAAATTTTGATGGTGCCTGGTGTGATACAAACTGAGCTAAATTTTGTTAATATTCAGAGGGGACATGCGTCCAGCCGTGAATGTTTAACATTCACGGACGTACCTAAACTTGGCTGACCTGATGGAGTAGAAGGTGTCGTTGCTGCAGAAGATGAAGTTGTCGACCGTAGACCACGACCTGCCAGCAGGTGGACCCAGAGCAAACCATTAACTCCGCTAGAAATATCACTTCCGGTCTCTCCAAGAGAACTCACGAGAGAGCTGGTCGAACTTGGAGTGCCTACCGTTGGAGGTTTTTCTATCTTGTACTTGAGGAACTCTGGAAATAAGAAACAGCAGGTGTGATTATTATTAATTCAAAATAAAAGATGAATTGCAGAATGGATGATAAACAATTGATACTAAAAAGTAAGTATCTCTTCATGAATCTTGGGTCAAAATCTGAAACATTCTGAAACATTCCATAATATTCTGGAAAATTTCAAACATTTCTAGATTGTTTCAGAATTCCAGAAATATCTTGAAAAATCCGAAACATTTTATAGAGCATTTTAAAACATTTCAGATTGTTCTAAAGCAGTGCAGAATATTCTAGATCACTTCAGAACATTCTCAGTCGATTTACTAAAAATTGTTTAAATTAAAATATCTGCATATATATACAGTCGAGATAGGCACAATTTTAGGTTTCAAGATTTTCATCTTTCACATCTATTTCCTCGAAAGTGGATAACTGCTTCAATGACATTTTTGGGCTCAATTTCGAGGTCAAATCAGCAATACTACAGCTTTGCAGTGGACTTTTGTTTTTTCTTTAAACTGTTGATTTGATTTTCAGGATATTTTGATGCTTTCCTGTAATATTCCAGAATATTCAGAATATTCCACAATATCTAGCTCAATCCAATGACAATTTAAAAAAATGAAATGGTTTTAATTTTGAATTTTTTAATAATTAATAACTTTGCGCAAGGCCACTTTTTTCGGCATGTCAGAAGATACTTCCTACTTCCATTCAATTTAAAATCGATATTTAAACCTCTAAAATCTAAATGTTATCCGAAAGCTAAAAATTGATATACACCTTTCTCTCATGTAACCTCACGAAATTATCAATTAGGAGCGCAACATTACTTTTTTGCTGAAATTTTCTTTGACCGTTCATTAGGAACAGTAAAAGTAAATTTTAGCTTTGCTGGATCAGACCTGAATAATTGTTGCATATACAATAGGTGTATACCTGTAACTATTCTGTTGAAAACTATTGTATCCTATGTATCTCAATTCATAACTTCTTACTAATTAATCCTATTAATTACTTTATTCTACAAAGAAGAAAAAATCCTCACCTGCAGGATTAATGTCTAGCAGTCTTTGATCCTGCGTTCTAGCTGGCGTAGGAGTAGGTATGCTTCTGGCTGACTCAAGGTCCAAAAGATTCCTGATTCTTCTAACCGAAGTCGCTCTTTGACTAACAGAGCTACTAAGAGATGGTTTTTGACTGAGAGAAGACCGAACATTGGAAGCAACTGAAGATGGCCTTGGATTTCCTGCAGTTCGATGAGAAGAGGAGCTAATAGCAGTCGAAGCCCTTAGATTAGCTAGATTCACCTGTTGTGCTGAAGCTGACCTTGTTGATAATCTATCCAAAGTACTCGATAGGGGTCGATAGCTTCCATACCCCCCATATTCCGCCTATGTGGAATTCATTTTTAAACGCAAAGATTAAACCTCGGTTTATAATTTTTATAACAATTTAGCTAATGATTGTCATTTGCAAGATCTTACCTGATTCGCTGCTGCGTGAATGTTTTCTGCACTGTAGGTATAACGTGGTGGCCTATTCGTCGTTGCCCTAATCTGCTCGTACAAGGCGCTGGTGCTAGGTGTTCGGCTCAACCATGCTCGATATTCGTCTGAAGTAAAAACACTTGGCGATGATGGTATTCTTCCTGCGATTAATTATTAGAATATTTCCTTAAATTTAAAGTCTATTAACACATCTTGAGTTTGACATCTGACAAAAAATCCCATGTTCCTTTACTGTGTACAGATGAAGAAGTTTGAATCGGAAATCTGGGAAGCGTTGTCTTATTAGTGTATCAATCTGGGTAATCTAGCATCTAAGTTTTATTACATTACATTCTGATGTACTTCTTATTAATTTCATTTTAACATTTCTTTTTTAAAGATATCTAGTTTCTAAGGAAAATCAGAGAGCAAACTACAAGAGGTATTAAGACTGACGTGCTAAGGAACTACGAAGTCCTATTTCCAACTAAATTTATTTCTGCCTTTCAATATAACTAAGGATGCATAGCATATTCAACAATAAACTATAAATAATTATCAAGGAAATTATGAATATAAAAGGCAGTGGATTGGATGGTTGGAAATGGGTAACACACTTCTTCTTACCTCTGTCTCGCCTAATGGATGGAAACTCGGGAGCGGATAAAGCACCATCGCTATCTTCCTGGTCAATGAGACCTGACGTAACAGTGCTAAGACCAGTTCTAAGGCCTGGTTGCTGCGGCAACGTCCTGCCGCTCCGAGGCAATGAGTTTGTTCTTAAACCTAAAATAACGTCAAAACCAATTCCTACTTATAATTCTTTCACCAATTCAAACCAAAACGACAACAAATATCAAAACATAAAGTTTTACTTCAACTTCCGTACATCATTAACTGCTTTGAGTGTTTGAAAAACTAATCTGCTAAACTTTATCCTAACTTTCCTAATCTAATCCTATCAAGTTTCCTATAAGATTTTTAAACAAGTGCTGCATGCGTGCATCTAGTTCAAGCAGTCAAAGATGTACTTTCATCATTTGAATTAATTCTTCAGAAATGAGAGACTATTATAACAGAAACTCTTTATCGGAGACTGAAAACTAAAATGAAAATGAGAATAATTTAAAATGGAATTTGAAAGAGAAAATAAATAATTTGGTGGTAGGCCTCGGATTTGTCCGTTTTCGAGCGACAGAGACGTTGCCGTAGAAGACTTTCTATCACGTTTTCATGCGATGGTCTTCTATGTGTTCGGCTAAGAGATTTGAATTAGACATGACCAGAGTTTCAGAGATGAGACTCACCAGTAGAACCTTGACCAATTTGAGACCTGGAAAGGGTTGCCAAGTGTGAAACGGCACTACTTTGAGGGGGGTTGTTCAGGTTGTGCCTGTAATAGTAGTAGGCTGATCGAGGTGAACTGGAACACGTAGCTTCTGTGTCTGATGCATAATCTAATGAAGGTCGGTGTCTTCTCGTCAAAGTACCGAATTGACCTTGACCCCGAGACGCTGTCGTCGAATCGGTTTGCCCGTATCTGGTATTGTAGCGCAAGGCCGATGATCCTTAAACCAAAGATTAGATTTCATTTGTAAAGAATATTAGTTTTGCTTAATTTAGTTGTATGTACCTAACTGAATTTTCCTAGGAAATGTATCTTAATGTTTAACAGTTTTTAAGAGTGTTTTTTGTTTCTTCAGAAAAATTAGTAGCCGTCCATATATCATGTAAAAAGCAGGAGAATAACTAACACAGTGTAAGAAATAATAATAAAAAAGTATTCCTAGGGGCAGAGGAGAGACAGGGTGACAGAGGGAGAAAAGAGAGAGAGGAAAGAAAGGGGGTGCAACAAGGGGTATGGAAAAAGGTGAGGATGGGGGACTGGGTGCAGAGGAGAGAAGCAATAGGGACGGTAGTGGTTAATACTCATGAGAGAGGGTAAGTAGGGAGGCGTGATACGTGAGGTGTAGAAAAGGGGTACATGAAAGTGGAAGATGAAGCAGTGAAGGATGCGAGTAAAAGGTATATGTGGAGGTGGAGTAATGAGTGAGGTGTAGATTGCGGAAGTGTGGCAAATTGGTGCATGGAAGAGGGTTGAGTCGAAAAAAATAAAGTCAACAGTACGGGGTACAGAGGAAAAGGTGGTGGGTTAATGGACAAGAGAGGGAGAGGAGTATAGAGGAGAGGGTGTATAGGGTTTGAGGAAGGCTGGGCTAATTGAATAGGCTGATGCGGTATTAGAGACGCATGGTGAAGGTTGGAGGGGTGAGTACAGCAAAGAGATATATGAAAGGGGAAGATGAAAAAGTGATTATGCGAACAAGGGGTATATGGGGATGGATTAATGAGTGAGATGTGCGGGTGTGATAAATTGGTACATGAAAATGTAGATTTAGTTGGAAGAGACGAAAGCAAACAGAACGGGGGGTGTGGGGAAAAATCTGGTGGGTTAAGGGAAAAGAAGGGGAGGAGTATAGAAGAGAGTTTATAGGATTCGAGGAGTTGAGGAAATAGGGTGTGAGGGTATCAGGGACGTATGGTGCAGGATTTTGGGGTATTAAGGGAGTAAGTTTAAGGGAGAAGGAGATTAACGTGATGAGAGAAGGTGCATAAAAATGTTATACCAATGGGAAAGATGAAAAGAGTGGGGGGGAAAGGTGATGGGTTAAGGGAATGAGGAGGAGAGGGGAGAGGCGTATAGAGCAGAGGGGTTAGAGGGTTCGAGAAGGGGTTAGTTAGTTAGTAGCCTCAAGAATTAATCTTTTTTTGTAAGAAACTAATACAAACTTCACTTTAGACCAACCTGTCTTGAGACTGGACCTCAATAACGTATGTCGAGCTGGAGTCGTGATGCTGGTATAATCCACTCGTGGTAAATGTTGATCAGAGCCACTTCTTGGCATAATTCTTCCGCTTCCGGTATGCTGAGAATATCCGTAATTCGAGGCTTGACTCTGACCTGTTAGTCTACCTCCAACAGATTGCATTCCAGTTCCAGTAGACATGCGACGAGAGCCATTCGAGGGCATCATAGGACCCGGACCCGTGTAAAACGAGTGTACCTAAATGGAAATCAATCTGTAAAATCCGGAAAATCCCTTTTTCTCAATGCAAGCTTAAAGCGACTTTTTCACCTTTCACGCTCTTCATCATGCTCTTATTGTTAGTACATAAATATATCATTGTATGTATATCAAAATATGATACATCTTCCATCAACAATTTTGTTGATAAATTGCCAAATTTATTAGTGTATTTATGATTCATAAAAAATAAATAGAAACAAGGCAGATAAATAACTAAAAAAAAAGCTTCGAAAAGTTGTATTGAAGTAGATCTTTTCGAAAATATGTTCAGCTTTTTGAATTCAGTATTGAATGAGTTTTAGGTTTTAAGCCGTGAAATGTGCTGAGTCTTACTTAAAGCCTTTGAAAGAAGGATCATCCCTTGAGAACTATGGTTCACTTTTTACGTAATATCGATAAATTCAACAAATGTACCAATTTGAAAAAAAATATTTACGCGAACACTTCCGAACAAATAGAATTAGTGGCATTTGAATATAATGTTTAATGTATAATATAATATGTAATATATATATATACATATATGTATATATATATATATATATATATATATTTATTTATTAGGCCTATTCTCAAGAAATGGACTTTCCACATGAAACAAAGTGACAGTGATGCAGCAGGAAAACTAAATTGGAAGATGCACGCAAACATACATAGGAAGCTTTGGAATGGATCACAGAGAGAAGAAGGGGTGCGCCAAACATAATTTTAATATAGCAATATACATATTGAGGTATACTCATTACGAGATCTAGATATCAAGAAGAGTTGTGTTATCTTTACCTTCGTGAAATCCTGGTTAATTTCAACGTAGCATTCATTCATAGAACCGATTAGTCATTACAAATCTCGTTTCAATAGGGTCGAACGGCGGTCTTCGCGTCGTTAAATTTTTTCTATTAACATTCGTATTTTACTTTTTTCACATTTAAATTACTCTACTTATCTTTGAAAAATAAAAGTTGCAAGAAAAAATCGTTTTATTCGACGGAGGTTTTGATTTTTTTTCGGAGTGTCTCGTCGTCCCGAAATTCGGGATGAGTAAAGAAGTATTTTTCATAAGCTTGGCTAGTCGTCCCGAAAATTCGGGACGACTAGTCCATCCCCTTTTCCAACTCCCCCAATTTTTCGGGACGACTAGCCACAGCCTTTTTTTTAGTACGTGCGTTTTCGCTTTGAGATTTAGCCTCGAGATCCGCCATTCTTGTGTTTAAATCATCTAACTTGTCATAGCGCTCTTAGAGAGTGGAGGGCAAACAAGTGTCGAACAGTGCAAATAGGTATAAAAGGGTGCTCGATCCACATCGTCTAAGACATCTATGTTTATAGACTCATCATCATGAAATGAACACCACTACGCCAGGTTGGGACTTATTTTCAAATAATATTATAATTAAGTAAATTACTAAAGAACTGTACAGCTTACATGTGCGATTCTAGTATTTACATTTAAAAATCTCGAACTTGAAGCGCTTTTGAACTGAAATGGTCTCAAACCAATTTTGAATTTTTCAATCTTAAAATTACTACAATAATTTCAACGCTTTGTATGACAAATATTTCGTTCCAATTTGTTCGTTTTCCCAATCTATAAAGTATCAATCTAAGATTAATAATTTTTTAGTATCATAAATTTTTAATTACTCAAATATGTAGGGCTTAAAGGGAAATTCTACCATTTTAACGTTTAAATTCAAATTTATTCAATTTATAAAGTATCAAACTGAAACTATTTATAGCGTCTTCTATCGGATATTGTACTATTTTAGACGTTTAAATTCAAATTTGTTCAATCTCATGCACTTTTACTTTAAAATGTATATTACTCAATAATCATACAAGTATATTCAAGTATTGAAAGGCTTTCATTTCTAATCGTGTATATTTTAAACAATTCAAATGTTAAACAAAACAAGTTTAATTGTTTCAATCCAAAATTATTCAACACTAATTTCTAATTGCCAAACTTTAAGGCTTTCAATTTCATATTTTGGCATTCTGCAGAATTTTAAAGGGTTCAATTTTCATAATTATGATGAAAAATAAATATTTTTTATATTGATGGCTTCGAATACAGAAATTATTTCATTTTTACGGATCTCCATTCCAAAAATTGCAGCTGTTAAGGTTCATTGATAGAAATAAATTTGTAAGATGTAGAAGAGTTTCATTCGCCATTTTTTCATTTCAAATGCTACAGATTTTGAATTAAAATGAATGTATTCAATTTTAATGCTTTCTATCCAAACAATATTTTTTAAATGAGACTAAAACTCATTTTCAAAAAAAAAAAGTTACAAAAAATAAAGAAATAATCGCTGAGAATCCTAAAACAATTATTAAAAACTGTACGTTTTCAAATTTTTAACGTTCCAAATTAGCATTAGAAGTACTGCAAACACAATTTGATGAGATAAGAAACAACAAATATTTTTAAAATCTTCTTCTCCCTTAGACCTCTTTACTTTTTTTTTAAACCTGGCGCGGGTTGTCGTCATTCCACAATAATGAACAGTGATAATTTGAAATATCCATGTGAACTTGTGACTTACTTTCTCAGCCAGGCTCTCTAGGGTTTTTGGATATCCTCGCTCGTAGGGTTGAAAATGTTGAGTCGCCGATGGTTTCGGCTGATGCGTGATAACAGGGGGAGGTGGTGGTTGATAAGACCAATGACCCTCAGGCCTTGAATTGTAGTAGAGGTCGCCATTACTAGATCCCAAATCCTGAGTCGATCCAAGGCCCGTGAGGCCCAACCTTGATCGAGAGGGCAACATCTCTCGTCCATCTCCCCTCCTTCGACTACTATCCCTATTTTTTCCAGTAAATAAATAAATGTATCATTTCAAAATTTAAACAAGCGAAAGATCATACCCAAATATATTTTTACCTAGGACCCTTCACTATTGACTTCTGATCTCATACCCCTGATTTTTAAAGTCTGCCCTTTGAAACGTCACCTCTGACTCTCGTCCTTTTATACATATATGACTCTTGACCTCTGACATAGCCTATGAATCCCGACTTATTCTCGGACCGACTTTTTTAATGTTGACACCTCAAATGTTTTCTATAGAAAACTTTGTGATGCACCAAAAGATGTAAACGAATTTTTGGAGGTACAGTGTCTCCTTAAACTCTATTGTTGTTTTTTTACGATTTACTTTTAATAGAGAAAGAGGGAGGAAAAATATTTACCGAATGTGATTACTAGTTGAATGATCATTTTCATCTTCATTAATATCTCTTTTTATGACTACTACTGGTGTTGTCTTGTGCTCGCTTTGAAGACTGTGTGAAATAAGTTGATGAGGTCCACGTCTCGTGGCGAGGATGAGTCTTGTGGGAATGGACATCACAATTACTACATCGTCTAAGCTCATGTGCGTCACATCGACGAGGTTCACCGCTAGGATCTCATCCCCTACCTGAAGGTTTAACATCTTCATTTATATTAAAAAACGGCAATTTGCTTTTCAAAAATATATATAATTATTATAATAAACTACATTCAATAAATTCTGCAAGTTCTATATTATTTATTCCTATTCTCTTAAGGCTGTGTACCACTTATCCGACTCCTATACGTCATCGAATATTTTTTTCGCCTAACTTATGTCGATACGAAATGAGATATCGAACTGAAAGTTTGAGAAATTAAATTAAGAATACTAAAGAAGGTTTGTTTGGCTTTAAATCCATATAATCGTTCGAATTTTCGATTTCTAGTTTTCAACGGATCTTTACGTTTCGGCTATCGCAGATTCCGAAAATCATAAATTTTTCTGTGTCTGTCCTGTGTATGTATGGCTCTGTGTCTACATGTTTGGTCACCTGAATGTATTAGCCAATTTAACAGTTGAAGGATTTGACAAATCAAATCAGCCTTCAATGAAGGTCTAGTTCATCAACCTAATATTTTCAACAAAAATGATAAAATTTAGATGATTTTCAAGATTTCAAACAACATTTTTATAAGAGTTTTAGACATTTTTGTCAAAGTTTCTGGTAGATTGCAAAAATATTTGCAAATTATCCTAATGGCAATAAAAAATTCGATAGAAATTAAGAAAGCTATATGCTTTTCAACATTTTGAAAATTTTTTAAAAATAGAGAAAACTATTTTCCTTATAGATTAAAAAATTCCGATCAAAATTTTTACTAGATGTGAAATATATTTCTAAACTATTCCAATGTAATTTTTCGATTAGACCAAAATTCAAAAAGTTTGATTATTTTCAAAAATATGCATATTTTTTAGGAGATCCGTGAGTTTTAATCGTGATTTTAGTCGATTTTTACAAGCTTTACAATTTCGATTAGACACACATTAAAAAATGTATAGATAATTAATAATCAAGCAGATTTAGTCGGGATACTTTTAATATGCAGTGAAAAAATGTTCAGTATCTTTGCAAACTGACTACAAATTTTTGTAGAATTGACTTAAGAACCGAACTTTGAACGAACATAATTAAAGTCAATGGCTCAATGTCTCTGTTTAGTAAATTTGAAAAAACATATATTTTGTTATAAACATTGTATCTAAAAACATACCTTCTTCTCATATTCCGTTCCATTTTGACTACAGCGTTATATTTTTTAAAGAGATGCGTCTGTAGAACCTAATTGTCGAGTGCAAAGCGCGAGTATAATGTAATCGTCAAAGCCACAGGTGCTTTGAGAACCGTCTTCAACAAAACTAATGGAACAACAATTTGAGTTCCAATTTATATGTAGTTCAACCGGCGGCATTAGCTGCGCGGTGAATCTCGACTTGGAAAGAGTCGTGCTGTTAAGCCATTTCGAGCGCAGATAGCACTCGGATGGATGACCATCTGCAACGTGCGACCAGTTATGTATTTGCTGCGTTTCAACTAATTTCGAGCGGGACGTTTGACGCCGAGGATGATTGTGAACATATTCGATGTTATGACCCACGAATGCCTATTTTAAAACTCGACAGTCGGAAAAGCAGCTAAACTCGGGACTTAATTTTCTGCAGTTTTCTTTTACCCTGGCCAAACTTTCAAGGAAATGCGAGTACCACTAATAAAGTCGGATGCAGTTGCGGGTTATTACAGATTGTGATTAAATTAATACAGTGATTCGAAGTCCTCCGTAGTAAAGAACAATTTTCACATGCCCATATCCAGTGAAGTGGAGTCGTCTGGTTACAGGCAAAGTATATAATCCAGGCATTACATATAATCCCTAGGCATTATATAATATATATAATGCCTGGCCACTTCAGGCAAAGTATATAATTGAATACTTATTATATACTTTGCCTAGACAATATATATAATCCCTAGGCATTATATACCGGGTGTCCAAAAAGTCCCGGGACGGCTGAATATTTCCTCAGGTAAGATATTTTTTAGGGCGGTCAAGGACATTCTTGAAGGAACTTTCAACAAGGAATTCAATGGTGACCTTTATTTTTATCTTGACCATGACCTTCACGGTCATTTCAAGGTCAAATTGATTTTTTAAAATGGGAACCTCTATTTTTGACCCCGAGAACTGAGAGAGCGGAAAATTTTACGTTCAGATATGACCTTGAGTAATCCGAAATTTGACCTGGGAAGGTCATGGCAAGGTCAAACAACGTACAGCAGGATGACTCGACCAGCATGCATTCATGAAGAAAATGTTCAACGCAAGAGTTGTAGCATTTTATACTCCCGATCGATTGTTGACTTTGACCTTGTCTATGACCAGAACCTTCACCAGGACATTTTCTTCAAAAATGCATGCCAGTCGAGTCATCCTGCTGCACGTTGTTTGACCTTGCTCTGACCTCTCCAGGTCAAATTTTCGATTTGTCAAGGTCATATCTAGACGTAAAATTTTCCGCTCTCTCAGTTCCCGGGGCCAAAAATAGAGGTTCCCATTTAAAAAAATCAATTTGACCTTGAAATGACCGTGAAGGTCATGGTCAAGATCAAAATAAAGGTCACCATTGAATTCCTTGTTGAAAGTTCCTTCAAGAATGACCTTGACCGCCCTGAAAAATATCTTACCTGAGGAAATATTCAGCCGTCCCGGGACTTTTTGGACACCCTGTATAATGCCCGGCACGAGCTAGGCAAAGTATATAATATTGATTTTAAATATAATGATGCAGTTAAAGAAGGGCATGAGAAATTGATGAGCAGTTATAGAATTCAACACACGTTTACTCGCTATTTATTACAATATGGCACACTGGAATGACATTTTGATTGACACTGAACTTTGTTTTTTACACATAAACACTTATTGGTTTAACACTTTTTTTTGCAGGAAAATTTTTAAAAACCTTGTCCCGTTCCAAGGGATTGCTGCGTAGCCACTGTCCTCAGTGACACCTCTTTTTCTTGCTGAATTTCATCAACGGTAAAAAGATTCGCTTTACATGTAGAAAACTGCGATCTGAAAAAGTGTCATTTTATTGGAAACATCTTGAATAGTATCATCAATTATTAATTTGCAATTTTCATCAGATTTCGAGTTTTTTTTTTAATAAAAGCGAATTAAATTTTAAAGAGATTCGTGACAAGCAACTTCTCAGCAAATATTTTAATTATTTTTTATTTAACAACAAATTTTTTTTTACTTTTCAGAAGTGCCATTTTTTAAAGATTTTTAGATTTATAAAAAAAGGTCTTGAATCAGTGCAAGAATAGGATGGTCCAAATTCAAACCTGTAAAAATTTGAATTTCGATTTTTGGCGGTCGATCCCCCCTCTCCCCAAGTTTGTTTGTTTTAGGGAAAAAGAAATTCCATATTTTATCAAATCGGTCAACAATAACTAGTGTCCCCGGACTTTTGAAATTACTATGGGGTTTTAAATGAAAAAGCTTGGTTTTGGGAAAATGGAAAAAGACGTTCATTTTATCAACTTTTTGTAAATTAAAGTTTGATCCCCTCTTAAGGAATGTGCAAGGAATAATATACACTCAATAAATTTTAATTTTGACGCCCCCAACCCCTGTATTGAGCCCGAAAATGTCCCAAAAATTCAAAATGTCAGTTTTATGTAAATAATGTTGATTAATTTCAAGAATAATATTTCTAATTTAACATATTTGGCAATGAAGAGGATCTGCGACATTCATTTCAGAAAACAATAACTTTTCACGATTTACAGGATGATAAAATTGTTTAAATAATTGAAAAATATCATAAACAAAAAATATTACTTTTATCATTCGTTGATTGTGTCATTAACTCGAGAGAAAAAAACTTTTCACGATTAACAGGGGAAAAATTGTTTGAAGAAAAAAAAATTGTTCAAATAATTACCAAATATGTTAAGTTAGAAATATTATTATTGAAATTGATCCACTGTATGATTTATCCTGAAAAATCAACACTTTTTACTTTTTACAGACAAGAAAAAAATTGTTTAAGCAAACAGTAATTATTTTTAAAAAAATTAGTGAAAAAATAACTGGAAATTTGTGATTTATAGAAATAGTTTCCAGTTGGTGAGAAAAACACAATTTTAATGGTATAAGCATATTAATTAATAAATGTAATTTTTTTGGGATTGTCAACGTTCAACTTATTAAAATCCATACGTTTGATGTAAAATGTGAGAGATACTAATGCTGGATTAAGACTAATACAAAATCGATGCGGTTTAACAAGCTTTTAAACAATTTTTATAAACAAATGTACACTCATGTCTTGCCAACGACTCTTCGCAATGGTACTTTACAACCTACCAGCAATTGGTAATAATTGAAACAATTTTCTCTTTTAAATTCAGTTTTATAATCTTAACTAAGTATTTGCAAAAAACAAAATTTACATGTATTCATCAAAATATACTCAAACTGCATTACTTTACAAAAATGGGTTAAACAATTAGGAATTGTTGGCAGTTTTTAAAGTATCATATCATATGAACACGTTCATTGAAAAATTGTAAAGCTGTACATTTCTATGTAAAAATTGTTTAGATAATAAACACTTGTTGTCAATCAGCAAAGTATCGTAGCACGGAGTGATCGAAACGACATTTATAGTTGATTCGGTAAAAAATTGATACATTGAAAAATTGACAAACTGTAAGGTTGTTTATAAAAATATTTTAAATAATTGCCAATTCCCATCTATTTTCAATTAGTCGTCATAGAATTACATTTTATGCTTTATGAATTTTATACTTGATGTGCAAAATAAATCCTATAGAAAAGACCATAGTGTAAATACATATTTTTCATAATTAAATTTTGTAGAGATGTATCAAATTTACCTGGCATGGAGCTGCTTTAATATGTCATTTCTCGTTCCAAGGCGATACAATCCATCACTTGTGACATCTGTAACCACAGCTAACACATTGCGAGCGTCTCATCGACCTTTGTCTACATCAGGAATAGGTACACGAACAGTAGATCCTTGTTCTGCTGGAGGAAATTCCTTATCAGAAGTTCGCTTCATCCGTTTTTCTTGATGAGCGAGATTATCGACAACCTCTTTGCGTTGGATGATTGCATTTTTAGTCCTGTTGCACAATTTACGCAAGACATGTACTCCATAACCTTTATTTTCTTCAATTGACACACCGCAAATTGAATGAACGTAGCAGTTGCACTCCTGACATTGATGAGCTCTACTTGTTTCCTCCAAGAAAACTACACACTTTGTTTCTGGCAGATTATAATTATTTTTTTCCTGATTATTAGGACTGATGTTTTCGATTCAATCAGCACATTGGTTCGTTCTAGTCGATTCAATAATGCTCTCAAGCTTTTGTTCTGCCGAAATATTTTGTAGGACATCTTGAGGCAGATTCCACGTATTTAGGCCTACTTTAACTTTTGTTCCAAACAAAGCCTCATACGGCGATCTTTTCATTCCAGCATGGAATGCCCTGTTCTTCATCAGCTGCACGAAATTCAGTGCGTCACCCCAGTGTGAGTTATCATTATCCTGCATCTACGTGGTCAGCATGTTTTCGATGTCCTGGTTTGCTCTTTCGACGCTGCCTTGACTCTTACTATGCCGCGGTTTACTATGCACGATTTTTAATTCGGGCCAACATTTTTTCAAATTGGAAACAATGGAATTTGCAAATTCCCTACCGTTGTCGGACTATAACACAGCAGTTGTTCCAAATAGAGTGAAAATCTGAATTAAATTAAGGGCTAAATCTTCTGCTCGCTTCGACTCCAGAGCTTTGAAAACTACAAATTTCATTAAATGATCCTGGTAAACTAGAATAAATTGGTATGGGCCATCCAGATTAGATTGAAAATCTATCAAGCCTACCTGACAGCGCGAGTTAAATTCAGAAAATAATAGAGGCTTAACGACCACCCCTTTCTTAACACCTTTCTGTTTCTGCTGACAAGGTTCACACACACTAATAAAAATTTCCAAAACCCGACGAGTAACGTTTTTGTATTTAGTACACAATTCTTTTAGCATTCGGTCACGTCCTCCATGTCCTATAGATGCATGTGTTGCTTGAAGAACATCAAAAAGTTTACTTTCAGTACTTAATTGCTTAAACAATTATGTTTGTGAACTTGAATTAATTATTGACTCATACTAAATAAAGAGTTGAAAATAAGTTTGAAAATTCGGAAAATCGCGACTTTCGAACTCTATTTTGAGCGAAAATTGCTGAAAACAATGATAAATTGTTCAAATAATTTATTTAAACATCTCACTATCAATAGAAAGTAGTATTTTAGGTATAATATACAAGTTGTATTCTTTTCAAACCGCAAAAAATCATAGTTAGCGCCAAAACCTCGCCAAATCCAGTTCTCGACTTCGGGGATTTTTTGGGACCCTATAAAACAGGCTTCTAGGGCTGATATTTGAAAAATAAGTTTTAATTCGCATTCGAATAAATAACAATGTTAAAAAAATTGGCATGCATTTTTTATTATTTCTCGAAAACTAAGTGAAACCTCATTTTTATATTCACAGGGCTTTTAAAGCACATTGTAAACTATATTTAAAAAAGAATTTAAAGAAAATCAAAAGTGGATTTTTTTTCAAAAATTTGATTTTAAACATTTGTTTTCGAAAAATACATTTTGTTAAAATTTTTTGTTCGAAAAATATATTTTTTAAACTGCGTCTTATTATGAATAATAAAAAAATACATCTTAATATCTTTGAAATCACGAAAGTAATGCAAGTTTTAAAAAGTAGAAATTGCTCAAATAATGGAGAATATTTATTATACAGTTTGCCTGGTTTCTTCTGGGCATTACATATAATGCCTAGGCAATCTGTACAACAGAGAGTATTATATACTTCGCCTGGCCTCTGTTGGGCATTATATGTAATGCCTAGGGATTATATATATTGCCGAATTCTATACTTTGCCTTTAACATACATACTTATGCTAAAGGACGTAAATGATAGCAGTGAGGAGGATCCGTGTTTAACATCTGTTTAAAATCTATTAACACCTGTGTTTCACCGGGGGTTTTAAAATAAAGGCATATAACAATAGGTTATACCGCAGTCATACGGGATTTAAATGAACCAGCCTAAATTTCAATAATACCACTGTAGAATTTCAGGGGTTTAAATCACAGATATCGATATTTCTTTTCGTGTCGAAATGATTTGGGCGAAAAAAAAATGTTCCGAAAAGTAGGAATCGAATAAGTGGTACATGGCCTTAAAGGCAAGTTTTCTATTCTTCTTAAATAAGAACAATTTTCTTCTTTTTCTTTTCTTTAATTAAAGTTTTGTGGAGAGAATAAATTCGAGATATGTATGTAGTAAAAAGATGAAGACCTTGAGACAACCACTGTTGTAAACGGCTGATTCCAGTGCTATCCTAGATATAAAAACGCCGTCGTTTCTGTCCACTCCGTTTCCTTCCCTTATATAAAGTCCCAACGTCTGTCCCGGGCTCTTGATTATCTCGACAAAATGTATAGGGTACTTTGGATCCTGAGAGAAATTTTAAATCACGTATAGTCAGAACCTTTTAATTTAGCCAATTTCTAATTTACTTCAATAATTTAAATTGATTTTGAATGGCTTATCTTATTTTTAAAACTCAATTCGAAGTTTTAAATATTAAATTAAAATTTTTAATTCTGAACTCTTCCAAATCAATGAATTCAAAATTGACGAAGTGTTATTTAAGTTTTCACGCTTTGAATTATACAATATTAAATTGTGAATGCTTGAAGAAATTGTTCTCTTTGTCGGGTATCGCATTAAATTTTAAAATTTAATAAATTTCAAATTTAATATCGCATTACAAAATATAAAAGCTTCAGATGTGAAATACTTCAATTTGAAAATTATAACCTCATTTAGAAAAATTGTAAATGCTTTTAGGTCATGTCATACTTACCTGATCTCTACTTTAATGACATTTTACTCAACAACCCACGTCCAAACGAAATGTGACATCGAGTTGAAAATTTGGAAAATTAAATAAAAGGCACTATGTTTATGTGGCCCGAAAGTTTGATGAAAGAATAAATTAGCTTTAAACCTTTTTTTCTATAATTCTACGAATTTCGGATTATACCAATGTTTCCTAATTCCTTTTATTTAATATCCTAAATTTACAACTCTATATCTGATTTCGTATGGACGTGAGTTGTTGAGAAAAACTATCGGTAAAGCAGGAATCTGGTAAGTATTAAATAACCTTAAATTTGTAATTCGCTTTCAACTTGTTCACTTGGATATATCGAATTGTCTAAAGCTTCTCGTTCCATCGCCGAAGTTAAGCAAAGCTTGGCTCGGTTATATTCGGATGGAAGCCGTCTATATGGGGTGTATTTAGCAGCTTTTACGAACATGTAACATACTGTCATGCGATCATTTCTTTTAAACAAACCTACTCATAAACTAATAAGTCAAATAATTTTATATAACATATGCATGAATACGGCCGTTTCTCATGCATGTGGAGCGAACCCAAAGTTCCCCTTTTCAGCTTATTACATATCTATGAGCTGATATGTAATGACCATTGTATATCTTCGACGTCCAATTTTTTGCGACACAGATATGGATGGCCATTACATACCTATCACCTTGAAAAGCAGCACCTAGGGTGGGCTTCACAGGCGTGAAAAACACAGCCTTATCCATGCATTTGTTGTGTAAAATATCGTATGTATCATGGGGAAGAGGGACTTTATTGACTTGTGTATGTTTTCAGTACTGTTTAATAAAGTTCCTCTTTACCCCATTGGTGCATAATATACTATTCTAGACCAGAGAGACGTTCGTCTTTCTTTTCCTTACGTCTGCTTGGTATTGAAAATTCATTCGACATATTAGTTTATAAGTAGGTAAGTTAGTTTTAGAGAATTGGTCCTTTTCAATTTACAATTATAATTTACAATTAATTACAATCGATGATAATAAAAAATGGTTGAAATTTACAATTGATTATAATTTAAAAATGGTCCTTCACAATTGATACTTAACACCTATCTTTATATTTTACTTTGTGCTTTGACTCTTGAGCGTTACAATTTTTTATTTCTTTTATGTTGGTTTTATCATTTCAATCATTTAATTCAATATTTTAAAAAGCTTTGATACATTCAATTATATAATAAATGGTTTAATTTAGATTGGTTCAACAATTAAAATTGTGTAACTTTTCATGCTCCAAATTAAACATTTAAAAATTTCAAGTGTTCAAGATTTAGAATTTTCTGAAATTGTGCACTTCTAAAATAAATTTCTTTACCTTTAAAAGTTTCAGGGATAAGTATAATAGATCAATTTGATATCTACGTACGATTTTTTTTAATTTCGATTTATTAAATTGAAAATACTTAAAATCTCTTATTGCACAACTTTGATCCTTATTTATAATATTTATTTAGATAAACATTCTTTTTATTTGAATACTTCCAAATTTTAAAAGTTCATTCTTTAGAATTCAGATGAAAATTTGATCAATTCCCAGCCCTTAAAATTGTTAGATTTCCAATATCCAATGCCTTGAAAATTAAATTCTTAAATTGTAACAGCTAGAATGTATAATTATTCAATTTCGAGAAAATATCAACACAAGTGAATTAAATTACTGAGCATTTCACAGAAGACATAGTTCAAATCAAATATTTTAAATAGCTCAATTAGAAATACAATTAAGGATATCAAAAATTTTCTTTTTTTAAATATGCTTTAACATTTGTGATGGTTAAATGTGTCTTTGAATTAGAAATATTTTGAGCTTTATTAAGCCTCTTTTTAAAAGTGCTCCATCTAGAACGCTTCCAGTTCTAAATTAGACAAGTTACAACGCTTCCAATTTTCCAATTTTCAAAGTATCTATTTTTAATCGTAAAAATTTAAACTTTATTGAATTGAATTCTAAATGATGAATGTTTTTGACATACTGGTGGTATATTGTAAATATTTTAACATATATTAACATTTCTGTGAAAAAATCCTATTTAGCTCCGCTTTTACTGATTGCGAAATCCTTTTTAAAATTGTCCAATTTTAAAGCATTTTAGCTTCAAATATTGTTTCTATCTTCAATTCATATTTTAAAACATCTTGATATAAATAGGATTGCAATTTAATAATCTTCAATTACGAAAGCCTTTAAGTGAATTTTCTTCAACATCAAATCTTTATAATTGTTAAATTATTAAATTTAAAAGGATTCAAATGATAAAATCTTTCTTTTGAAAGGCTTCAAGTTTAAAAATATTCATCCTTATAATCTTTCAATTTAAAGGATAAGTTCGAAATTGCATTTTCTCAGTCTCAAGAGGACATGAACAACTTTTAATGTCAGTCCAACTTTTATATGAAGATATAATACTGGTCAGTAAGAATCTAGAAAGTGTAATTGATGATCGATATCTCAAAAGAAACTGAATATCAATCAATTATCGGATGTTAACCGGACAGCATCTCTACATCTATTGCATCACGGAAAGTGATTTTCTTCGTTCTTTTTCGTTTTTTTAAGTTACATATGTTGATAAGTCCCATGAAAGTCGTAGAGAGAAAAGTGTAGAGAAATTTTAGAAGTAGTTATGATCGATTGAATTTTTACCTGTACTGCGATGAATTTCTTCGCAGCTTCCTGAGCTTGTCTTCCCATTTGACGAGGTTCGATGGTGCGTACAACCATCTGTCCTCGTCTTTCCACAGCCTCGAAAGCAGCAGCGGTCGAGGCATCATGGTCATTTTCCACGGTCTGGATTTGTTTGAAAATTTCCGTACTGATCCCACTCACCTAAAAACCAAATCAATTTTCATTGTTTGTTGTAATTGATTTAAATAAGATCTGCTCCTTAAACAAAAATTTTAGTGGAATTTGAAGAAATAACAAAGAAAAAACATTTTGGAACAAGTAAGGTTCCGGATTAGGATCTAACTGCCAATATAAAATTTACTATATAAATTGAATATTATGTTATTATTTATTAAATTTAAATTTATAACATACTGTCTACTATTACGGAATTTTGCGTTATACTAGACAATTACAACATTCTTGGTGTCTTAAAAAAACGTTCTTGTTCTAATAAAGATGATTTCACGTTTAAAATATTTAATCAATCATGTTTTTATATGAAGCTTGTTTCGTAATAGGTAAATTACAAATTTTTAAAATGATAATTAATATCTCCTGTGTTTTAGCTTGTCTCTAAAATATAAGGTTGATAATAATTGATAAAAGCAGTATCCATCTAAGGGTTGAGATTTGACCAATCATGTCAATCAAAATTGGAAGCATGTCAACTATAAGTAAGATGTCCTAAAAACCCAACGTTTTTTTTTATGACGTACTCCCCAAACTTGTTCGCTTTGGTAAAAAATAAATGCGTATTTTTATTTTATTTAAAAAAAGTTTAAACCGTAGTCCGTGGTTGAAATATCAAATTGTACATTTCTAAAATTTTACACACAATTCTTCGCACATGTTAGAATTTTTTGTCTTGTTGGGTCAAGTTTTTTTTTCTTGACATCTGGTACCAAAAGTTGTATTTTCTGTGAAACACTTATTATTTCAACGGAAATTAACGCTAATTAATAGTTTTATCATTTTGGTGCGTTTTAGGCCCCAAAATCCACGGTTTAAACTTTTTTTTCAAATAAAAAAATACGCATTTATATTTTCACCAAATTGAAAAAGTTCAGCGGGTGCGTAATCCAACAAAAAAAAATCTGCCCGCTTCGCGGGCACATTCTCATCGCGCGCTTCGCGCGCGGCTCGCTTCGCTCGCAAGTTTGAGCGCGCCTAGGGCGCGCGACTGTTGGATCTCGCGCTTCGCGCTCGATCATATATTTATCTCGCGCTTCGCGCTCGATTATGTATTCACCTCGCGCTACGCGCTCGGGCGTATTTGCATCGCGCTTTACGCTAGGCTCCTCTAGATTTTTGAACTTCGTGTTCGACTTCGATGAAAAGAAAAAGTTTGTTTGCAAATATTATAAAATTATCAAAACCTCTACATATTAAGTGATTGTTAAATTAGCTTTTATTTTAGACTGAAAAGGAACTTTATTTACTCAAGGTTCTATCGACCTTAAGGAACACATTCTCATCCAGACACTCGCGCTTCGCGCTCGATATTTGATTTGAAAATAATTTGAACCGTATGATAGAAACAAAAAAGTTTGAGCGCACTTACGGCGTGCGATTTGGTAAATACACTGAGCGCGCACTTTGTGCTTCGTGTTATATGTTCTTCATATACAAATTACTACATTTGTATTTGATTTCAAATGAAAAATAATGATATAATTCAGGCGACAAATTTTATTAGTTAACATTTTATTTTAGCTTGTGCCGTTTATAAAAAAAGTTAATTTTTTCATTTTGAATATATTCTTACCACAAAAATTGATTACGGGTGTGTAAGTCTTTTTTGAATGCACAATTTTTGTTCATTTATATGTTTTCGTACCTTGCATTGTTTTTTCAAAAATTTGATTTTTTTTACTGTCAATGTTATTTTCACGAATAAAACAAAAACCACGCATCCTATCGAAACATGAGTCACAATAAATTTGTATCTCTTCCTTGGATGAACAAATTTTGTTTCGGTCATTTTTTCGTAGCTGGTAATATTCGTCTGAAAATTTGATTTTTCTATTTTCAATGCTGTTTTTTACGAATAAAACAAAAACTACGCGTCATATCAAGAAGTGAATGATAAGAAATTTGTAGATCTTTTTTAGGTGCACAATTTTGGTGAGATGACCTTTTCTGGTATCTTGCATAGTTTTACAGCAAAATGGCTTTTTTGATTTTTCATTAATTTTTTGTCCGATCAAAATTTGAATTTTTTATTTTTCGAAAAATTCAAAAAGTTGTCATGAAAATATTATAGGGTGTTCAGGAATCAACGTTTTTCTCCTCTTGACTTTTTTTCATATCGTGCGTTTTTCGGCTTAAAATGATCATTTTCGTTTGTTTTTTGGAATTTTGAAAATGCTATAACTCCAGTAATTTTTTTTTTATCACGAAAAGTCATAAGAATATTTTGTTCGTCACTTTGCGTACTACTAATAACCGTACATAGAATTTTCAAATCTTCCAAAAAAGTGGTCTCAAAAATTTTCAAAATGTGCTCACTTTTTGGATTTTCATCCAAAATAGCTGGTTAACGAACTCGTTCTCTATTTTTCAGCCATAAAAAAGTGTGCCAAAGCTCAATCAAATCTGATCATTTTTTCGAAAGTTATCGTGGCTACAGACAGACAGACAGACAGACAGACAGACAGACAGACAGACAGACAGACAGACTACAGACAGACAGACACCTTCGTAAAAATCGTTTTTTCTGACTCAGGAGGTCTCAAAACGTGGAGATTTGATGAAAACCGACTATGTCAAATTTTACATAAAACCAATACCTTCTCATTAGAATGAGAATGTAAAAAAGTTTTCATAGGACACCCTTATATGAAGATATGAGAATGACAACTGGATAAGGCCCATATGAGGTTGTCACTTTGTTACATTTAAAATAACGTATTCGAGGTGCCATCTTCAAATGGTCCTTATCATGTTGTCATTTTCATGTCTTCATATGATTTCAGCTGAACTGAGAGTTGACAAATTCTGAAGACAATACCTTTCTGAAGTCCGATTGGATGACCATAGGAGGTGGTTCCTTGGGGCGCAACTGGTTGGCAGGTGCCTGCCTTCCAGGACTTGCGCTTATGTCTGTCACTTCCCCACGCCCCTCCTGAAACAAAAAATTCATTCTCCTTAAGTAAATTCATCAAGGCAATTTATTCAGAATCGGGAAGTTAATGCTTCCTGTAGAAAAAATGAGCCAAAACTGGCAATATTATCCTTTAAAAGACTTCATATACCCTCCTACGAAGTCCTGGTAATTATTCAAAGCTTTCATTTTAATCTCTAAATCAGGCTAAAGTATTTTAAAACTGTTCGAAACTAATTAATTAAGTAATCAATTATTTCCACAGAAGACAAACGAATCTCTCTCTCTTTGCTCTACCAAACACCACATCGTATACTTAAAATTGTATGCAAACTAAGTAGGTTATAGATAATCCTAGGGAAGTTCATTAATTATTTTATCTTGCATTTTAGCATTATAGATTTGCTACATTTTTTTAAAATAATTTGTTCATAAAATAACATAAAAGTTATATATCTTTTCCATTTTTTGGAAATCAGTCGAAATCAGTCTTATTCACAGAAGTGTAAAAACATAGAAATTTTAATTAGATGAATATATACGGTATGATGTAATAACTTTGGACAGATGTCACAAAAATTCGAATTCTGAAGACTATGAATGACCCACACTGAGAGACCTTTTGTTAGAATAAATGAAAAAAATGAATTAGAATTTGGTATAAAATCGTACCAAAATAGGGAAAACCGAGGTTTTATAACACTTATTCGTATTACAGTACCGAAGTTTAATATTATCATACGAGTATTTAAAACACGAAGACGACAAAGTAGTATTCTAAATACGAAATATTATGAATCTCCATTTCAAGAATTAACACTATGAAAAAGTGATATTCTTTTTACTGAGTTTTCGAAAAATAATTTGAATAAGAAAAATAGTGAATATTATAATCTCGAAAACGTATTTTAGAAATTGATATTGTCTATATGAAGTTGACCGAAACCTAAGACCACGAAGTAATAGTAAGGAGAAACCACGCTAATGCATTTGCGGCGGTAAAGCATGGCAACTTTTTCGGAATAGATGGGGGGGGGGGGGGGCTTTCCTAATGTGTGAGTGAAATATCTGCGATAGCGGAGAGATCGAGAGTGCCGAGTGTCAAGGCGGTCAGTCAAATCCGAGGCAAAGCAAATTTTGTTTACGTGCCGTGATGAAATTCGAGTGTAATATTAAGATTATATTTATAATTATTTATAGAAAAAAGGTGGCTGCCATTACATCTTGCTTTAATCAATTATTATAAAAGAAACTGAGATGCATAAAGCAAGGTTTTTTGAATTATTTTGTAGGAATGAAATAAAATATTATATTTTCCTTGAATATCCGTGGTTTTTTACAAGAAATTACAATTTTATTATTTTTAATGATAAAATATGACAGATTAATATAAAAGCAGATTCAGGGTAAGTGTAATAACTGTTTCTTGTTTTTCTTTTTTAATTAAGAAATACAAATATCTGTCAGCAATTTGAGGTTTTGATCATTGAAATCAACCATATTTAAGAGTGTTTACTTTATCATCTTTAAAATGGTAGAGTTTTCAATTTTAACTCTTGATAATGGTAGAAATTTGAATTGTCGATCATTAAAAGTGAAGGGGTTTTAATCTTGAAAATTTTCAATTAAAAATTATGTGCGTTTTCAATTTTAAAATACAAAATTATGCAATTTTGATGCTTTACATTCGACTTTCCGTCAATTTGGAAGATTTATAATTGAAGGCTTGACTTTAGTTCTTCAAAATCATCAACATTCAAGAACTTTTATTTATACATGTTTATAATTGAACATTTTTTATTTGCAACTCTTCAAATTGTAGAACTTTCCATTATAAATTTTTAAAATTCGAGAGTTTTTAATTTTGACCATTAACAATTTCAAAATATGCGAGTTCAAGTTTTACAATGAAAAATTCTTTAATTTTGATGCTTTATATTTGAAATTTCTTACATTTACAAGATTTAGAATTAAAAAGTCGACTTTTAATTTTGAAAATTTTCATTTATGTATCTTTGAAATTGAAGGGTTGTCAATTATAACTTCTAAAAAATGTAGAACTTTCAATTGTAAATATTTTAAAGTGGAGAATTTTTAATTTGGACATTTTACAATTGAAAATTATGCGAGTTTTAAGATTCACAATTATTTTCACGCTTTCAATTCGAGGTTGGTCAAAGAGGTTAATGAACATTATTTTTGCAATCAAAGTACATGATAATAATTTTTATACAATATTTTTATAAATAGGCTGTTTTGTAAATATCACTGGAACCTTAATTTAATATTCACATTTTTTAAATTACATGAATTTGATAACATTTTCATTTCAAAGTGTTTCCTCATTCAAATTTACTGCTGAAATAGGCGGTAACTCTTTCGGCTCTTGGCGAGAGTACTTCGTGCATCTTCGTAGCTCTCGCAGATATTTCACTCAAAGGTCTCGACAACTATTCCGAAAAAGTTGCCATGCTTTCGTAGTACACAGTTTCTTCTCCTTACTATTACTTCGTGCCTAAGACGCATAGCAAACTATGAAATCCTTATTGTTGATTTTTCATATAGTTTCGTTTGAGAATGCTCCTCGAGTGTTTCCGCCGTTTTCCGATCGAGCCCGATTGAGCAGAGCCGAATATGGAACGCATGGAACACCGGCCGCGGTCGGTCCAAATCAAATTCGGTTCAATTAGAAATTAGATTAATGCATGTAAATATTGTAAAATCCCATTATTATTATTTTTAAGAAATTACTTGAAACAAAAAATTCGCTGAGCGAGAAAATTAATTATACCTTTATTTTATTTCTATTCTCTACTCCAATCCCTGTCCAGATTTTCAAAAATTGGAAAAAGAGCATTTAATGCGTTAATTTTCAAAATCACAAACTTCTTTTTTAAATATTCAACAATGTTTTATTACTACAATCTTTTAACTATCAGAAAAAATATTTTTTTTTTAAATTAATATATAATATTGTACACATTATTTATATCTGACTCCTTAGTTCTGTCAAAAGATGCTTGGTAGTAGTGAAACAGGCGCTTTTATCACATGTATACCGAAAGGTTATGTTTCACAACATTTTAAATAAAAGTTAACTCTTTCTATTTTCAATTCATTCATTTACTATGGGATTCAAAACATGAGGAATTTTTTCTCTCGAAATTTATACACTAAGATAATAGGATTTAATTAAATGAGTGCAATTTATAAAATATTACATCTAAATACACTCAGGTTTATTATAATGAGTTAATGAGATATCAGATTGGATAATGTTATTCATACAAGAATATTATCAGTTCCTTTAAAAAAAATGTATTTTATAAAAAATCAATTCAATCATTGAAAGTGATAAAATGTTTAACCTATCTATTAACCAAATTTTTGAAGCAACAAATCACTCGTGAAACAGGGCCCAGATATTTTTCATACTGCCCTGAATTGTCAAGCGACGCAGCTTTGCCGAGATTTTTGCCAAATATTCCATAATATAAGTTAGCCGTGGGGTTTAGTTGTTAGGAATAAAATGCGTTAGTGCTTCGGGTAAGTTAGGTTCGAATCTCGCCGCAGCGATTCCGATTTTTCATAGGGATTAAGCGTGCGATTATGTATGTAGTGAATAAATTAAGTATATAATAATACAAATTATAATTGTACGCGTGTTTCCGTATATAATTGTATTTAGTTTGTGTATTTAGTTCCTCCTTCTGAAGGTTGAATCTTTTGGCGGAGGGAGTTATATTTTTCATATAGTCGTTTGAGATTCTCATATGCTTTGTATGGCAACTTCAAAAGATGTTTTCACTCTTTCGAATAAATTGTATTACTATCGTTTTAATTTCGCTTGCCAACTTTGATATAGTGAATTTTAAATTCTCGCAAGTTTTATAAGAGTTAATGCAACATTCTTTCCATTTTTTCAAACAAAAATATTAATTCTGCCGGCTAAAACCCACTATATTAACTTTTGATACGCAAACCCTGTTTTCCCTATTTTGGAACGATATTATACTAAATTCTCATTCATTTTTATGATTTATTCTAACAAAAAGTCTCTCAGTGCACCCCAGGTCTTCTAAAATCAATTTATGAAATTCCTCTATCTTCTCCTGTTCCCATTTCGTCTCAAAAATTCCCAAAAGACCTCACTTGCAGCACCCAGCATCCTGCGGCCCTTTCATGACACGTTTAACCAATTACACCCCTCTCGACCCCCAGGCCCGGTATTAGATGCTTTGCATCTGAATCCGCCTAGCATAAATCGTGCCCACCTCAAACTCCAGGCTCATCTTCTTCTACCAATTTTCCACTCCCCCACCCGAAAGGCTCGCGCATTCGTTCACCCAGCCTGAATGTCGTGAATATCGCAAATATCTCAAATATGTCATATTTATTCCACCTACCCTCAAGCATGGCACGAGGATGATCCACGCGGTCGAACCGCACATCCGGCCCCACAGCAGAATATCACACGAGCTTAAACTTCCAACCCCTTCGAGATCGTCGAACGCATCCACCCCACCTGACCCTCGTAAGCCTCACCACACTTCCTTCCGCTCCCTCTTATGTCACCTGGACACATTTCACTACCCTTAACTGTTAGTTACCACCGTCAAATTGAAAAAGTCGGTAGGGAAACGATATAGGCGAATAGGTCCTTCGAGCCGGTAGGTCCTTCGCGCCGGCATGTACCCTGAGACGGTTCCTCAGTGAAACGGAGCTCTTTAGGGGATTCCGGGCGGCTTGAGGGGCGACAGGAACCCGGCTTGCCCTGCAAATTATCTCACTGAAGAAGATGCAACTCAAACCACCCCTTTTCTGTCGTGCACCGCACTTTGCCCCATGCCAGCTAATATGGCGGGAACCTACCCTCAGGAGCGTCGAGTAGGCGCTTGCGCCCCGAGTCACCTTCGAGGGGGTTGGGTACTATCGACCCGACGTGACGTCACCTCAAACCCCTTGCTAGCACTCTATATATGTATAAATATATATGTGTTGGTCTCCTCTCTCTATCTCTCTCTCTCTCTCTCTCTCTCTTGAATCCACCCCACAGCCCATCTTTTCCCCCACTGCTGTAGACCTCAATGCCTGACGTCTGCGTCCTACAACCCGTCTCGCAGGTCTACTCAGGATCAGAAAATCCGGATACCCATGCGAGGACGGTGCCCCTAAATTCAGATGGAGCTAAGAGAGCGTCAATATTATGGAGCATCTTTGTATCACGTGATAGTTTTTGGCTGATTATCGACCTAAAACTACCCCCATGCATGACCGTTCGTGATGGTTTTGCTGACCACGCAACGTCCATCCATTCTCACTTGACATCTATTAAAATGACAAACATTGACACCGAATTACAGACAGCATTCAAGCTATCTCATACTTACCTGATTCCTACCCTCTCAAATTTTTTTTTAACAACCCACGTTCACACGAAATGAGATATTGAGTTGGAAAATTAAATAAAAGGTACTAAGAAACGTCTCTGTGGTCCTAAATTTTTAAAATCACGA
This sequence comes from Andricus curvator, assembly GCA_932195095.1. NCBI lineage: Eukaryota > Metazoa > Arthropoda > Insecta > Hymenoptera > Cynipidae > Andricus > Andricus curvator. The sequence continues at coordinate 6,621 of CAKNYM010051615.1, read as the reverse complement.
AAACAATTCTTAATAGTTCTTGAAAATCATTTTTTTCTGTTGTAATTATAAAAATTTAGGACCATATAAACGTTCCTTAAAGCCTTCTACATAATTTTCAAAATAAATTCGAAATCTCATTTCGTGTATACGTCAGTTGTAATAAAATAAAAATTCGAAACTGTAGGAAGAACTTTTAATTGCAAATTTTTTATCTGAAATATTTAACTCTCACCAAAAACATCTACGGTGCAAAAAATTCCGCCAGTTAGAAGCTATCAGTACAATCTTGTGAAATCAAGGTTTGACAAGTAATTCCAAATGATATATAAATTTGTATATTTAATAAATTGAACATTTTTACAGAAACTTTGAGAATGAATTAAGAAGGAAATGAAAGGAAATTTTGGCCAAGGTTTCATTTTCCCCGTTTTGATACATTCTCAAAGTTTTTGTAATTTTTTGCCCGTTATTAACTATAAAACTTTATATATCTGCGTTAAAATTGCTTGTCAAACTTTAATTTCACAAGATTTTAATTATAACATTTTACTTAGCGGAATTTTTTACATCGTAGATGTTTATGGTGAAATTTCAAATTTTTTTCTAATAAATAACATTTTTCTGAATTCAAATACTTTCGTATGGGGTTCAATTACCAAAAAATCGATTTTTCTTAATGAAAAGTACTTATTCTCGAAAATTCATCAATGAGTCAAAAATGCATGAAAAATTGATAAAGAATTCCATCCAACAGACTTATCGTGAAATTTGTGTACTCATCGTTTGGCTGCAGGTGTGTCTAATAATATCTATATCCAATATATCCAATATCTAATATCCAATACATGTACAATAACTAATGTTCTTTTGAGAAAAGTCATCCGCGTTTTTGTTTACTTCGGGGCGATTCGCTACCGCGAATCTTGATTATGGCATTCTTATATTTTTTGTTTGCATGCCACTCACGTAATATTTAATTTATACCATTTAAATCTGAATTACAGAAAAATCGGTCACTTATTTACTTTAGTAAAAATTTCTGCTAATGACTAGTTGTATTTTGCTGTTTATTTAGTTGTTTTCAGTTTTTTCCACGATATCTTTAGTTAAAATGACTAACGATTGGTAGAAATTTTCACCACAGTTTAATATTTGACTGCACACCTCGCTTACGCTAATTTAGATTGGGAGAGTACATGATAAAAAAATGCTACATGTATCCAACGGAAGAATCCTCATCCTCAATCCACGGATTGATAAATTTTAAAGTCATTTTGAAAAGTTATGAAAGAGGTAGTAATAATTATAAACAGAAAAAGTACTTATTCAACTAATTATTCAGTTAATTAAAGTTTTTCACTTTTATTGAGCAATATTATTACTTACTATATTTATTTAGTTGAAATTTTTTGAATTATTTATTTAAATTAACGATAATTTCACATTTTCATCGACTTGAGAAATAAATCTTACGAGCAAGATAAAAACACATTCTTATCTACTTATTTTACTTCAGTTATTGTATCTCATTTTTAAAATTTCTCATTCTGAAATTCAAATTTAATAGTTGATCAAATAATCGACTGAAGGAAACACAGTTGTAGTAAATTCATAGAGTATAATTTATAGTTTAAATTATTGTAACAAAAGAATTACTTCTAAACATTCTTTTATCACAGAATAAGGCGAAAGAAATTATTTGAACTTTAAAAAAATCATTACAAGGCGTAAGAACTTCAATTTGTTTTAAACGACTCTGAGTTCGATGAGTTAAAGTTACGTTGAAGTTATACTCGTAATTTATTATTACTGTAAAAAATAAACACATATTCACGTTTTTATTGAGAGAATAATCGTAAGGTATTTTGAATCAATATACAAACTGCATTTTTTCGTGAAAAATTATTTAAAAAAAAACTAAAGATAAATCTATATATGGTTCGATACATTTAAATACTTTACCTATAAAACCATTTATTTCACTTTTTGGTGTGCTTCCAGAACAATATACTGCGGATAACTGCATATTATAAGTAAAAACATTTTAAAAAATATTCGTAGACAAATTTACGAAATTGATTGACCATAAATAAAAATTTGAATTTACTTTGGTTTCATTTCTGCTAGCTCACATTAGAAAAGAGTACAATGGTAAGTAGTGACTTGTAAAAAATGGTGCGTTGCATGCAAATCCTTACTTTAATGTTTATTTCCTTCTTTCAAAGTTTTAACATATTTCTTATTTTGTTCTTACAAGGTATTAATGAGAATGGTTAGTCCAAGAGTATACCTGTTCATGAGTTATTTTGAATTCTTTTGAATTCCCTTGAAGCCTTTTGAATTTTTTGAAAAGAACGATTAGTTGAATTCCAAAAGTTAATTATTAGGATTTTACCCTGAAACGACTTAAAACCTGTAAGTAAATTTTGCTCAATTCTGGTTAAAGTAATTTGCCTGGACTTTTTCATTGAAAATTATAATTTTACACTGAGCTTGGAAATTTCCAAATAGGACCTAAAAATTCCGTTGAAAGAAAATGCATTTTAAAACTTTTATAAAGAAAACACCGGTAAGGAATTTTCCTTTTGTATAAAGTGAAGTTTAGAATGTAGTAACAATATTTCCCGTGTGGAAAAATTTCGTGACTGTCTTGAATCATGCTAAAGCCAGTACAGTTTTTCTCAAGTCTGTCTATTCACGCAATACTAGCCTAGCACTACACTGGCGCTTTCTAGTTTTACTACGTGTTTGATTCAAACCTTTCTGCTGTCTAGTCCCATTCTTGGCGCTATCTAGGAGTTCGTTACGAATTTGAATATATAAAGATTATCCAGATTTGAGCTAGTTTCTAGATAGAATCACGGTTTGGACATACACAAAAATGACAGAGGTGAATTTAGAAAATTATCATTTTTGAATAAAAGGTTTAGGAAATTACAATACACAATTGTACAAATGCTCAAGCAATAATTAATTGTAGGCTATCACATATTTAAGATAGTAAACAATAATTGTTGAAGGTGATATAAATCTTAATACGAGAACTGCAGTTTCAAGAACGATTTTTTGAAGAATGTTTAAAAACACTTTCTTTTAATTAAATTATATAGTGAAGTTATAATGAATTTATATTGAATTTATAATAATTATAATATGTATAATGCTATGTATAATATTTATGATATTACAGAAAATCAAGTATTATTATAAAAGATTTATTTAATTTATTTAAATTATTTATTGATTCCGTAAATGATAATTAAGCCTAACGTATTAATTATTTGAAATAATAAACAATCATTATTTCGTAGCCTAATCGCAAGTAACATCATACAAACTTTATTTTTTTCAATGATTTATTCACAAATCATGCACTTTTAATGTTTAAAAATTGTTCATGTTTTATTGAAATAAATATTAGGATGTAATGAATTGAAATTCATGTCCGACAAAAAAGAAAAAAAAATTAACTTTTAGATGGCCGAGGTGTTAAGGCGCCGGGACAAAGTTACAACAATGGATCAGAAGTTCGACACCCGGCGTATGTACAAGAGATTTGCGAAAACTATTTTCTTCATTTTTTTGTGTACAAAAACTTTTTTTATATTTTTAATTAACTGCAAAATCTATATATTGGACTTTTATGGCATAAAAAATAATTATATTATTTAATTATTAATTATTTTTTATCAAAATAGCCGATCTGTCTAGAAACTAGCCGATCCGAGCGTTACATCCCAGTCTAGCCACTGGACAGTCAGCCTGTGGCGCGCCAATGTCGACTCAAGGCGGACTGGACAGAAACAGTACAGCGCCACGAAATTTTTCCACACGGGTTGCACAATTTACTAAGTATTTATTAGTTTAAATAGAAAGGAGTAACTTCTAAAAAGTAGTTGTGAAAAAAATGTATTTTAAACAATAATTATTAAATATTTTTCAAAACTATTGTTTACAATATATTTTCAGATTCCTCTTTAGTTACGCTATGGCACTATTTCATAAAAGATTACATCCTTCAGATTACGGAAAACACGCAAAGTATATACTCACATTTCTTTATTACCTAAGAACGTGAATGAACATTCAAATTTATTTACGCGCTTGTAACACGTAAAGCGGTTTCTATATATACGATACATAAGAGTTCTTAATAGAATTTTTCTCCCTCATATAAATGTAAAAAAGACGAAAAATGGATATTCAACTTTTTTAAACTCAGAATCGTTTTGATTTATCAATAAAATACTGTAAAAACTTACAGCTGCTTCTGGGACTTATTTTCAATACTAAAGTGAAATGTGAAAAAAACGCATAACATATTATATTAATCACAATTTAATTCGAAACGGCTAGAAATTTTGTTCTTCAGCAGGGACACAAACCGTTGAAAGATTTGGATTATCGGTAAATGTCGCTAACAGAAATCGTAGATTAGAATCGCTTCAATCAATTTAAGCTTTCAGTAAATGCTTCAGTCAATTCAGTCAAATTAGAGCTACTAGTTCGAGTTTCAAATTAAGTTCTCTGGAAGAATAAAACCAGAAATAAAATGAAACCGACTTTTTAATGTGAATATTTAAAAAGTAAAACTGCATTTTACTTTGAATATTTGGAAAGAACAAGAAAGATTTTTAAGTTCAAATGTTTCAGTATTTTCATTTGGAAAAGTTATAAACAAAGCATTTTAAAAGTTTTTGTAAAACCAATGCGAAATTTGGTGAATCATTGGATTTTTAAACGGCATACTAATATTAGAAATATATACAAATATTTTTCATAAAGGATGACGACACTCAGTTTCACAATGGGATAAATTCACATACTGCGGTTTGTAAGCTGCAGGAAGTTAGAGCCCAGCAAACTTCCATCAAAGTGCATCTGAACCTAGAACTATAAGTTTGATAGCACTAAATTACATTTTCGATCACTTTACTCTGAATGTATGTCAAATTGTTCGTTCAAAGATATGCCATAGCTCACGTTACTTGTTCGTACCAATGTTGTGTGTGTGTGCGTGTGTGTGTGTGTGTGTGTGTGTGTGTGTGTGTGTGTGTGTGTGTGTGTGTGTGTGGGTGTGTGTGTGTGTGTGTGTGTGTGTGTGTGTGTGTGTGTGTGTGTGTGTGTGTGTGTGTGTGTGTGTGTGTGTGTGTGTGTGTGTGTGTGTGTGTGTGTGTGTGCAAATATAAGTTAATTGATTAAATTATTGTATGATATTACACGATTGTTTGTAAAAAATTTATAGAATTCTCAGTAATTTTGCAGAAGATATTTCCTATGAGACTTACGGACTTTTTCTTGCAAGTTTGCATTTTACAGATATTAACTTCACAGAAAAGTCCAAACAATTTTGTAAAAAATATCCGTGAATCTGTAATCTTTACAGAAAAATCGTTACATTCTCCTCAGTACAATTATTCATTGAAATTACAATTTATTTCTCCTCTGATTCCCCAGTAGAAAAATGTATTGAAATTTCAGTTAGCGAAAGAAAAACTTTACAAAATTATAATATGAATATGTCATATAATTTTTACAAAGTTTGCTAAATAATTGCAATTTTTTATGGAAAATTAGAAAAATGTACAAACGAAAAAAATTTAGAAAATCTAAAACAGATCTCTGTTGACAAGTAGCGCATTAAGAAAGTGAATGTAGGGTAAGGAGGGGCAGCGCCGACCGGTGGGGCAAAGGTAACTTTGCTTATAACATCGCTATTATTTAACAATTTTCATTCTACTTTGCATTAAATAAATCTATTTTATTATAGAGATAGCGTTACTTACTGAAATCTTGAAAATTGACGTTGTAAAAGAAAAATTATGCAGGAAACAGTTTTGACAACGAAAGAATGGAAGATTCGCTGGCAGAAATGTAAAGTTTTCGACGTTAATGGCAATACTTACAGTATGAAAATTTGATATTTTGACAGATAAAACAATATCACATTATGTCATTATAATAATTGAACGTAATACAAGTCCAAAGTGTATTTAATATCGTAAATAATTAAGGCCTCACCAGTGGGGCAAGCCCGACCAAAATAATAGTTTACACGTGCTTAGGTTATAAACGTATCATAAGTTTTGTCGATAAGTCATCGGTAATGTAGAACAGCCACTTATCTTCTGGGCTACATGCAAGAAACTCTATTATATATTATTATTTTCAAGCCGGTCGGTAGAGCGGGTGTTTTGTATTGGTACGGTAGAAACCTTTGCGCGTACTCCGTCTCTAGTTGAATGTCAACTAATAAGAGGTTATATCACAGCTATCACTATTTTTATTAAAAATAACTTATTCTTCTTGCTGAATATGTTTAAAGGTAATTTTTACAATACATAAAATACCACAGACGCGGAACATCATGTTTTCCACTCTTCAGATGTTTTGATTTTCATAAAAAGCTGCGGTTGGCTTTGCCCTCCGGTGTGGGGCAAAGCCGACGAAATTCAGCTTGTCAGAAATAATTCAATTATTAAATCATTGTTTTATTCATGTAATTGTTACTTATAGAAATATGATGTACAATGATGTAGGACTCGAAATGAAAAAAAAATGGATCAATTCCACATCTTATTAACTTTAAAAAAATCATTGACTGTTAACTGGTCGGCGCTGCCCTTCCTTACCCTATAT
>CAKNYM010051614.1:345701-386053 GCA_932195095.1 Andricus curvator | reverse complement strand
AAAACTTGATTTGTACATAACATCTTGCATAATAAAGCGTATTTCAGAAAAAAGGATTCTTCATTTGATCTCTCTAGTAGCTCAATGGTTAGAACACCTGACCGGCAATCAGTTGATCTGGTGTGTCACGAAAATATCGAAAGCATTGTTGACGCTTTTCCTCAAGGCCGATTGGGTAATTTGAAAAACCCGAAGAAAAAAATGTTGCAAATTAACACACATAATTGAGATTTTCAGTTTCAGTTGATTAAGATTTAGAAATTTAAAATTATATTATTACATTTTCACTAAGAATAATTAATTTTTATCCAAGAAAAAGAAAAAACTGTTAAATAAAAACAAAAAATATAAATTTTCAATAGAAGAATTACATTTTCAACCAAGAAAGTTTTTTCAATCAATGAAGAAAAAAAATCTCATCTAAAATGTTGAGTTTTTAAGTTATAAAGACGAATTAAAAAAAAATGTTGAATTTACAACTCAAAAATATGCATTTTCTACAAAAATAATTGAATTTTCGACTTGAAAAGACGAGTTTCCAACAAAACAAGAGCATTCTTAACTGAAAAAGATCAATTTTCTAGCAAAAATAAAATAGCTACATTTTTAATTTAAAAAACTCACTTTCAACAAATAAAAGAATTTCCCAACAAATATTTTAATTTTTAATGAAATTTTTAACGAAAAATGTTACTTTTCTACCGAAAAAGACCAATTTTCAACAAAATAGATGTATTTTCAATTAAAAAAGATCAATTTTCAACAAAAAGTGGAATAGTTTAATTTTTAGTTGAGGGAATAAATTTTTAAACAAATAAAATATATTTACTGCGAAATAATTGAATTTTTAACCAAACAAACGAATTTTCTACCAAAAAGATTGAATATCTATGAAAAAAAATTCGACAAAAAATTAAGTTAAATTTGTAGTTAAAAAAATTGTTTTTCAATAAAAACACTAATTTTCAACCAAAGAAAAATAAATTTTCAATCGAAAAAAATAATTTTTCTACCAAAAAAGGATAATCTTCAGCAGAATACATGAATTTTCACCCAAATATTTTAACTTTCAATAGAATTTTTAACCTAATATTTGAATTTTCAACTTCATTTTTAACTGAAGAAGATTAATATTCAAACAAACGCGATATAGTTAAATTTTTAATTCAAAAATGAATAAAAAAAAAAACTAATTTTGAACGGAAAAAATTAATTTTCTACCAAAAAAGAATAATTGTTAATAAAGTACATGAATTTTCAACCAAATAGTTGAATTTTCAACTGAAGAAGATAAATGTTCAACTAAACATGGAATAGTTAAATTTTTAAGTTGAAAAAATAATTTATAAAAAATTTTAACAAAATAGTTGAAATTTGAAAAAAAAAGATTCTTCAACTAAAATGATGAATTATGAACAAAAAATATGAATTTTTAACAAAGCAGTTCCACTTAGTAGATTTTTTTCCTAAGGAAAGGGTAATTAGTGCGTGCGTAGTGCGCAAAGTTGTCTAGTTATTTAAAATTTACATTTGTGAAAGAAGGTATCCCTTTCGTTGAATTTAAAAGCAATCATTTATTTATAGAAAGTAAAATCAAATTATTTATTTATTTTTCACCTTAACGGATCCTAAAGCCTAAATTTTTTTAATTTAAACGCTCAATAAATAATAGTTAAACTCTTATAAATTGTGCAATTCAAAGACATAAGAAAATATGTAAATAGACGCCATCATTTTCAATTCTCTAAATTGAAGAATGAATCAACGAATTGAGAGATTCTCAAAATTATATTTTTTAAGCAATTTTAAGCTAGAAACATTATAAATTGAAAGATTAAATTTTTTTGAACTGAACAACTTTTAAATTAGAAGTAAAATTATTTTAATTTTAGGTCCATACAGATTTATAATTGTTCAATTGTTATTCATGAATCAAAAATTGTTTGGAAATCTATTTTAAATATTTTCTTGAAATTTTTATTTTTCAAAATAAAAAATCCTTTAAAACTTTTCCAGGAATCTTAAGAAAATTTTTGCATTATCTTGAAACCTCTCAAAATCCTTAAACAGCTTCAAAACTTTATTTCGAAATGTTGAAAAATGTACATTTTGTTTTAAAATTTTTGGAATGTTTTTAAATTCTTGAAATGTCCAAATCCTGGAAAATTAAAAAAACCACTAAAAATGTTCCAAATTATTTTTTGATGATTTTGGATGTCTTTTGAAATCTTTTTTAATATTCTGTTAAAATTAATTTTTCAAAATAAAAAATCATTAAAAATTTTCCAAGGAATCTTCAGAAATTTTTTTTACTGTCGTAAAACCTTTATTCCCTTTAATTTAGACTTCCATGCATAAATCACATGACACTTGTAAATATAACCACGATTTCTCCTCTTTCTCCTCCTTCTCCTTCTCCTCCACCGGTTGCTCCTTCTCCAACAACTCCACCTCCTTCTTCTCCTCCTCTGTCTTCTCTTCTACCACATCCACCTCCTCATCCTTCTCCACCTCCTCCTACTTCTCACATCCCTTTATCACCTTGGACTCATTTGAATACCTGTCCACCTTTCTTTTTCCGTCAACCACCCTGTTTCTTATCACCCTCTTACTTTCTCACTCTTTCCTTGACTCTCTCCTCCTCTCTTCCCAACCACCCTCTCTCTACACTGCACCTCTTTACTTCTATCCCTCTAAACCCCTTCCCTAATACCCTTACATCACTCTGCCATCTTTCTCTTTCTCATATCCCGTTATATTTTTCTCCATCGCCTGTCTTGTCACTTCTTCTATTGGACCCCACATCGTTTCCCAGTTTGCTCAAAATAGCCATGACCTTATTAACATAGCACATGGAAAAATTCTTTTAAGAACTTCAGCCTGAAACTTTTTCTAACAGAAACTCTTTTTTAGCGCCTCACATTGACTTTCTTATTATGATCATATATACACTCTCCCGCATGATTTATATTTATTTTTTTCCTTTCGTGCAAAATTTGCATTTTCGTGACTTAGAAGAATCGTGATTCATGTATACCATTAAACAATTTTAGTTTTTGTGGATTCAGGGTGTCGAGAATAATTATAAAGTCAATCGTAACAATTATTTCTCCTCTTCGTCACTTCCCAACCACCTTGTCTCCCATTTCCTCCTGACAATCATCCGTCATTCTCTTTCTCGTATCGCTTAATTTCTTTCCATTGACTCTCTCTTTTTCTTTCACCTTCTCACACTTACCACTTTGTAGATCCTTACACCCTACCTCCCTCCCTTACCTTCCTCAACCCATACTGCTCTTTTTCGTATCCCTTAATCTCCTTCCCTTGACTGTCTCTTTCCCTTCCTTCCACCCTAAATTACATTATGCTCCTATCACTCTATCCCCATATCTCATCTTCTCCAGCGCATATTTCCTCACCCGCTCTCCTCTTACCCTATTCCTTTTTCTTATATCCCTTCATGTAGTTTTTATATCCCTTCCCCATGCCTCACTCTCTTTTCCTCTCTGCCTCGTGTATTTAGAACTCTATCGCCCCTATCATCCTAGACCCTCCCCAATCTTCCCCAATACTCCTCATTCTTTTTATCTCCTCCTCCTTCTTCTCTTTCTGAAATCCCTTTATTCCCTTTGACTTTGTTGAATCTCTCTCTGTCCCTTCCTCTTTCGGCCAACCTCTCACCCTCTCACCTCCTCATTCTTTGTATATCTCACTCTAACCTCTTCCTTTTTCTCATCTCCCTTTTTCTTATTCCTTTTCCCTGCTCTCTCAATCTCTTACTCTCTTTCTTTTTTTTGTGTTGCTCCCAACCACTCTAAACAAATTTACCAATACCCCTTGCTCACTGTCCCCTCTTATACTCTTTCTCATATTTTCTTATACTTTCCTCACCAACTATCTTGCCACTTCTCTTGTGACTCACACTAGGGTAGTCCGTACCTATTGAAATTCAATTTTTTGTTTTTGATGATCCATCCATTCCAATTTTTTTGTTTTCTGGAAGAATAAAATTCGCATTTTTTTTTTAATCGCTCAAAATTAATCCGTACCCCCAAGTTTTTGAAATTTACATGGAATTTTACAAAGGAAAATCTCAGTTTTTGATAAAATGAACAAAAATAGTATTTTCTTGTTGATTTGTTGTGAATTAGAGTTTAGACACTTCTTAAGAAATGTTTGAGAAATATTTTTCAGCCAATAGTTTATTAATTTCACACTGTCCCCCAACACCTCGCATTTTACCCGGAAAATGCCCAAAAAATTCAAAATAGCAGTTTTATGTAAAATTCATGCTAAAGACGGTTTTTTGAACGTGAGTTGTTTTTATTCGGAAAGTGTCGAATATTCAAGTGTTTTCCAACTAAATTTTTAAATAATTATTATTTATTAAAAAAATTACACCTTGTTTTCCAGTAAATCGTGAAAAGCTACTATTTTTTGGGTTTAATGCTATAGTTGATGAATAGAAAAAAGAATTTTTTTTTCTTAAAATGCTTTTCAATTTCAGAAATACTTTCTATTTGTATAAGTTTTTCTAATAGATCTTTAAAAATTAGTATTTTCTGGAAATAATGATACAATTTATGAATGTTACGACTAATATTTTTCTGTATAGGGTATTCGTAAATTACTTGAACAATTGCAATTGGTTTAAACGATTGGTTTCTTTTGTTAATTAATAAAAGTTATTATTTTTTATAATTAATGATGCAGTTGATGTCGCTTATTATTCAGTACTTTCTCATCTCGATAAAATAGATTTGCTAAATAACTATTAAATTCGGAACTGAAAAATCTTGTTAAAAAAAAAGATTATTGTTTAAGTTATTGCACAAATTTTCATCAGAATTATCATTCATAACTTTCATTAACTGCGTCATTTATTCCAAAAAATTGGATAATTAATTTCCAAATATCCCTAAAAAATATAATACCCACAAAATTCGTCAACTGTGTCATGAATTCTGGCAAATAATAATTTAACGATTTGAAGTGAAAAACATTATTCAAATAATAACTAAAGATATTAAACTGAAAATATTACTCTTGATATTCATGAAGGCTATCATTTATTTCAGAATGAAATAATTGGTGTGATTATTGATATTATTATTATTAATTATTATGTTTATATATATTATATTATTATTATCATTTATTCGTGCATCATTTATCCCGATGAATAATAACTTTTTATGATTTACAGGTGGCAACAATAATCTAACAAATAATTGTTTGAGCAATGGAAAATTGGCTGAAAATGCTTGAAAACTTGACATACATTCAATGAAAATAATTTATGTTGAAATTTTTTTCAAATACCGTCTTTGGTTTGAATTTTACATAAAACTGCTAATTTCCATGTTTTTAGCCATCTTACCGGTACCACACCATAAAATTTAATTTTTAAAAAAGTTGACTGATTTATAAATCACCTTACCTAACGATCTACTAAGTTTGTGAAATTTTTTTTGACATATTAACATAGTACAAGGAAAAACAATTTTGAGAATTTTAGCTTAAAGTTTGTCTCACAAAAAACTTCTTTTTTGAGGAAGTAAGGACGATTTATCAGCGAAATGATGTGAAAATTATTCAGTAGGGGACTCTTCCCTATCTTCGGCGCCCCTGCAGTTTTTTATTTCAGCGAATATTCGGCTTACGTAGGACACGAGCTTTATGCGGAGTGATCTGGGAAAGAAAAAATGGATGGTCAACGACAGTGAAAGAGATAAATTTTTATCCCCATATCTCTATTTTTTTTTCCTGAAAAACAATTTTCTAGAAGAAAATACAACAGACGGCTATATATTGAAATAATAGAAGTTATAGTTATCGTACAAGAAGCTACAATATACTTCTGGAATTATCCTGGAATATTGTAGACTGCTATAAAAGTTTCTGGAATATTCCAGAATATTCCAGAGTATTCTGACATTTTTCTTACTATTGTATTAATTCTAAAGAAAATTATTTCAAAATTCTGGAAAGTTCCAGAGATTTTTAGAACATTCGGAAATGTCATAAAATATTCTGCAATGTTCTGGAATTTTCGAGAATATTTATGAGTAATCTTGAATTCTCTAAAGTATTTTTATATTTTTAAAAATCTAGCCTTCTGGAAATTCTGGACTGTTTTTGAAATGTCTAGGCTATTCTGGTATGCCCTATTCAGAAATGCCTTTGTGACTTGTATAGCATGTTCTGGAATGTTTTACATTTTTCTGAAATATTTTAGAATTTTCTAAAATTTTTCTAATATTCTTGAATTTTCTATAGACTACGAAAATTTTTGAATATTCTCACTTTTCTACAGGGAAAACCCAATGGTATTGGAAGAATCTTTAAAATAGCGATTTGCAGCAAAATTTATTTAGAATATTATCACTAATGAATCACAGTTTTGAAGCCTTGAAAAATATATTACATACCTGGAACATTCAACATTAAATCATTGGAAAATAAAACCGTTTAACTTTAAACAATCTCAAATTGAAAGCATATATCGAAGCATTGAAAATAAATTTAATTGTATTTTTAAATATTTTCAAATTGTATCATTTGAAAATAATTATATCTCATTTTAAAAAAATAATTAATACCAATGATTAGTTAAAAAATTGGGTTTTTATCTGAAATTTCCACAATTTCTTGAATAAATATTTATAATCAAACTATTCAAAATTAAAAACATTAAATAATTGAATAACTCCCAATTTTAAGTTTTCGAAATTAAATAAACAGTAAGTAAGTAAGTATACCATTAAGCCATTAAAAAATAAACAGCCAAATAAACAGTAAATAAGGAATATTTAAAACTGTACATTTTCGAAGACTTTAAAGCTATAAACATGAAGAAATTTTTTAATTTCTACAAATTAACTAATTTTACAACTTACAAACAGACTATTTTTGAATTTAGAGCATTTCAAATTGAAGTTTTTAAAATTTATATTTCTAAAAAATGGTACAATATCAAAAACTTCTAGCCTTTAAAGTTAATAATATAATATACAGGATTCATTAATATTATGAAATTTTTTTTTTTTTTTTATTAGGACTTTTATGTTGTACGTTCAGTTTCGGCCTTTTCTTCTATTGATTTAAAATCCAGGGCCTTCTTTTATGGAACAACCCTTTTTTATGTGAAATTTCAAATTTTATCTATCATTTTTTTGTTTGTTTTATGAATATTTTCTACATCGTTTTTGTTTTCCCTAAATTCAGGGAATATTTTGAATTACCTGAATCCCTGAATTATTTTGAATTCCTGAAAATTCTTGAATTCACTAAGCTCTCCGAAATCCCCAAAATTGTCTGAATTTCTAACAATCTCTAAATTCCTTGAATTCTCTGAATTCCCGGAATTCCTGAAATAATCTGAATTTTCTAAAGGATCTGAAATCCCTGAAATTCTCTAAATTTCTTAAAATCCTTGAATATCCTGAATTCTATGGAATCTTTTATTTCTCTACTTTCCCTGAAATCCTTGAATATTCTGAATTTTCTGAATTCTCTGAATTCCCTGAATTCCTGAAATATTCTGAATTTCTGAAATACTTCGAATTCTCTAATTCCCTTGATTGATTCAATTCTTCTGAATTACGCGATCATCCATGAATATCCAGAATTTCATGAATATTTGGCATTCCTTGATTAGTCTGAATTCTGTGAATTCCTGGAATATTTTAATTTTCCTGAATTTCTTGAATATTCTGAATTCCCTGAATCACAGGAATTTTCTGTATTTCCTGAATTCTTGGAATATTCTGAATTCCCTATATTCCTAAAATTCCTTTAATTCCCTAAACGCTCTGAAGGCCCTGAAATTCTATGAATTCCCTGAAATCGTTAAGTTCCCTGAAATCCTGAAAATCTCTGAATTCCTTATATTCTCTGAAATCCTTGATTTCTCTGATTTTCTGGAATTCATGTAATAATCTGATTTACCTTAACGCTTTTAAATCCTTAAAATTCTTTGAATTTCCTGAATTCCCTATATTCGCTGAAATCCCGAAAATTCTCTTAATGAGCGAAATTGCTTGAATATTCTGAATTCCTGGATTGCTAAAATTTTATGAATTCTCTGATATCCTTGCATAATTTGAATTTCCTGAATTCCTAGAATATTCCGAAATGCTTAAAATCATTGAACTATCTCAATCGCTTAAATTCTTCTGAATTCCCTGTAGTCCTTAAATATGCCAAATTCCATGGATATTCAAAATTTTCTCAATTTCTTAAATAATCAAAATTTTCTAAATTTCTTAAATATTCTGAATTCCGAAAATTTGTTGAGTTCACTAAATACTCTGAATTCCTTTGAATCTTTGAAGGAATCTGTATTATCATTAGAGAATAACATACATTTTTAACGTATTTTTAGACTAGATGGAGCTATGAATTAAATATTATTTTATGTAATTTTTTTCTGAAAAAATATCTCCTTTTGCTCCGCTGGGATTCGAACCACAAAACGTCTGATTTCTGGTCAGGTGCTTTTTCCATTAAGCTACTAGATAGATCGAGAGAAGAAACTTTATTTCAGAAAATTTACGCATTATTACGCTAGATGTTGCAAATCAAATTTTTCAAGGAATCTGTATTATCATTAGAAAATAACAGAAATTTCTAACGTCTTTTCAGACTAGATGGTGCTATGAATTAAAAATTATTTTAATTAATTTTTTTCTGAAAAAAAAGATCTTCTCCTTTCGCTCCGCTGGAATTCGAACCACAGATGAACGACGGTAGATGACAAGCTTTTTGGTGATCTTTTTGGTGAACGAGGGTTTTGCATGTATGTGTAGAGAAAAAAATATAAAAAAATTTCCTGAAAAAGAAAACTCGACGTGTCTCGTCGTCCCGACATTTGAGACGAGTTTGAAAATATTTTTCATTAGTGTGACTAGTCGTTCCGAAATATCGGGACGACTATTTCATCCCCTTTTCAGTTCCGCCCATTTTTCGGGACGATTAGATCTAATCTGTGAACAAATTAAGAAAATTTTCCGAAATATCAAACCCAAAGTGTCTCTTCGTCCTGAAATTCGGGATAGTTTCGAAATATTTTCCATAAGTGTGACTAGTCCCGAAATGTCGAGACGACTAGTCCATTCCCTTTTCCAGCTCTGCCAATTTTCCAAGACGACTAGATTTAATCTGTAAAAAAATATACAAAAATTCCCGAAAAATAAAACTCAAAGTATCTCTTCGTCCCGAAATTGGGGATGATTTTTGAAATATCTTTCATAAGTGTGACTTGTCGTCCCGAAATGTCGGGAAGACTAGTCCGTCCCCTTTTTCAGCTCTGCCAATTTTTCGAGAGGGCTAGATCTAATCTGTAAAAAAGTTTCTAGAAAGTTTCCGAAAAATAAAACCCTAAGTGTCTCGTCGTCCCGAAGTTCGGGATGAGTTTCTAAATATTTTCCATAAATGTGACTAGTCGCGCCGAAATGTCGGAACAACTAGTCTATCCCCTTTTCCAGCTTCGTCAATTTTTCGGGATGAATAGATCTAATCTGTAAAAAAATATACAAAAATTCCCGAAAAATAAAACCCAAAGTGTCTCTTCGTACCGAAATTCGTGATGAGTTTTGAAATATTTTCCAAAAGTGTGACTAATCGCCCCGAAATGTCGGATCGACTTGGTTATCCCCTTTTCCAGTTCCGCCAATTTTTCGGGACGACTATATCTAATCTGTAAATAAATTAAGAAAATTTCCCGAAATATCAAACCCAAAGTGTCTCGTCGTCCTGAAATTCGGGATGAGTTTTGAAATATTCTTCATAAGAATGACTAGTCCCGAAATGTCGAGACCTCTAGTCCATTCCCTTTTCCAGCTCCGCCAATTTTTCAGGAAGACTAGATCTAATGTGAAAAAAAAAGTTTCCCGGAAAATAAAACCCAAAGTGTCTCGTCGTCCCAAAATTCGGGATGAGTTTTGAAATATTTTCCATAAGAATGACTAGTCCCGCAATGTCGAGACCTCTAGTCCATTCCCTTTTCCAGCTCTGCCAATTTTTCAGGAAGGCTAGATCTAATCTGTAAAAAAATATACAAAAATTCCCGAAAAATAAGACCCAAAGCATCTCTCCGTCTCAAATTTCGTGATGAGTTTTGAAATAATTTCCATAAGTGTGACTAGTCACCCGAAATGTCGGAACGACTAGTCCATACCCTTTTTCAGCTCCGCCAATTTTTCGAGACGGCTAGATCTAATCTGTAAAAAAGTTTCTAGAAAGTTTTCGAAAAATGAAACCCAAAGTGTCTTGTGGTCCCGAAATTCGGGATGAGTTTTTAAATATTTTCCATAAGTGTGACTAGTCGCCCCGAAATGTCGGAACAACTATTTCATCCCCTTTTCCAGCTACGCCAATTTTTCGAGACGACTAGATCTAATCTGTAAAAAAGTTTCTAGAAAGTTTTCGAAAAATGAAACCCAAAGTGTCTTGTGGTGTTGAAATTCGGGATGAGTTTTGAAATATTTTCCAAAAGTGTGACTAATTGCCCCGAAATGTCGGAACGACTTGGTTATCCCCTTTTCCAGTTCCGCCAATTTTTCGGGACAACTAGATCTAATCTGTAAAAAAATATACAAAACTTCCCGAAAAATAAGACACCTTCTCTTCGTCCCAAAATTCGTGATGAGTTTTGAAATAATTTCCATAAGTGTGACTAGTCGCCCCGAAATATCGGAACGACTAGTCCATCCCCTTCTTCAGTTACGCCAATTTTTCGAGATGGCTAGATCTAATCTGTAAAAAAAGTTTTTAAAAAGTTTTCGAAAAATAAAACTCAAAGTTTCTCCTCGTCCCAAAATTCGTGATGAGTTTTGAAATACATTCCATATGTGTAACTGGTCGTCTTGAAACGTAGGGATAACTAGTCCATCCACTTTTCCCGACCCGCCAATTTTTTGGGACGACTAGATCTAATCTGTGAAAAATGTTTGAAAATTTTTGCGAAAAACAAAACCCAAAGCGTCTCGTCGTCCTGAAATTCGGGACGACTTTTGAAATATTTGAGGATGATTGGTCGTCCGAAAATGTTGGGACGACTAGTTCATCCCCTTTTCCAGCTACGCCAATTTTTCGGGAAGACTAGATCTAATCTAAAACAAAGTTTCCCGGAAGATAAAACCCAAAGTATCTCGTCGTCCCGAAATTCCGGATGAGTTTTGAAATATTTTCCATAAGTGTGACTAGCCTTGAAATGTCGAGACGACTAGTTCATTTCCCTTTACAGTTCCGCCAATTTTTCGGGACGACTAGATCTAATCTGTAAAAAAATTAAGAAAATTTAACGGAATATCAAACCCAAAGTGTCTCGTCCTGAAATTCGGGATGAGTATTGAAATACTTGCCATAAGTGTGAATAGTCGCCCCGAAATGTCGGAACGACTAGCCCCTCCCCTTTTCCAGCTCCGTCAATTTTTCGGGACGACTTGATCTAATCCGTAAAAAAATATGCACAAAATTTCCCGAAAAATAAAACCCAAAGTGTCTTTTCGTCCCGAAATTCGTGATGTGTTTTGAAATATTTTCCAAAAGTGTGACTAGTCGCCCTGAAGTGTCGGAACGACTTGTTAATCCCCTTTTCCAGCTCCGTCAATTTTTCGGGACGACTTGATCTAATCCGTAAAAAAATATGCACAAAATTTCCCGAGAAATAAAACCCAAAGTGTCTTTTCGTCCCGAAATTCGTGATGTGTTTTGAAATATTTTCCAAAAGTGTGACTAGTCGCCCTGAAGTGTCGGAACGACTTGTTAATCCCCTTTTCCAGCTTCGCCAATTTTTCGTGATGATTAGACGCAGGCAATAAAATCATGCCTATACAATTATTATTTTTCTTTTTTAAAGCGATTAAACTGTATGATTCTGAAATTGGTATCATATTAAACTTGTTTTTAATTTGTATATTATTAATTGGCAATCCACTGTTGCAATCTTCTTCAATAATTTTAAGTTTTTCATAATATTCTGAAATTGTTCATTTTCCATTTTGAAATTCTCTTTACTTTTTCAACATATTCTAGAGCGTTTAGAAATTCTTTCGAACCTTTCAGAATGTATCGAGATCTTCAGAAAATTTGAAAATTCTAGACTACTCAAAAATACAAATTAAACCACAAAAATTGAAAAATAATATTATTTGACCCTATCATTCGTTACCCCTGAATTTTTCTTCACTTCTGTTTTTTTAGCAGCAACCAAGGTAAGTTACGTCCTTTGATTACGAAGATCTCTGTTTAAATCGATCTCGCTCTGTTTGCTGTAGGAGTATATACTGTTCAACGTACCCTACTTGGGTTGTCAGAAAAGTACGTGCCCGAGCAAGCGCGTAAAATCAAACTTTAAAGCCTGCGGCCCATCTATATATTTCGCGATACTGAATAATTGAGAATGTTGGAGGACGGGTTAGGGGGAGGGGGTCAGCTGGCTCTGGGAAATTTTCATAGGGGTTTCTTCAAGCACGTCCACGGGAAATCGCTATTCGGACAAAGATTTACGGATCGCTTGGGTCCATAAAAATTGCACAAGATTCGGACGCAGTGCATATGAAGGTACTTTTTCCTCCATTCCCATCTCACCCACCCTTGGTCAAGATTGACCTCGTATATAAACTTTACTTTAGAGATCGATTTTAATTAAGATAGTCCTTAAAAGGGGTTTCAATCTCACGATGGAGTGAGCTATTTTCCGTAATACATCACGTGTCAAGAATATGAAATTCATTCAGAAAATATCTATTCTCTGGTATTTTAAAACTGCCAACACTGAATTTCAAAGAAGGGCTGTTTGAAAACTAAGGGACAATTTTTTTTTTTATTTGAAATTTGTTGCAAAAATGAAAATCAGTCATTTTATTTTACGAGTGAAGCTTCTAAAGAGAGATTTCATACTCTTTCCCTTATTCCTCTCTTTTACCTCTTTTTTAAAGAATTTCGGTTTTCCCACCTGTTTTCAAGAAAAATACCCTTTTTCTTATTTTTTCGGCATGATGCGGAATGAATTAATCGAACACAATAAGAATATTCAACTGTTTTTTTGTTGAAAGTTAATTTTTTTCAATTCAAAAGTCTTCTATTATATTTTTGGGTCCGAATTTATTCATCTCTTCTGGACTATTTTGTTGAAAAGTCGCTTGTGCTTTTTTGTTGGAAATTAATATTTTTAACTGTGAATTTAACTGTTTCATTTTTGTATAAAAATTGAATTGTGTTTTGTTGAACATTTAACTATTAAATTTTTCACTGAGGATTTAGCTTTTTTGTTGAAAATTAAACTACTTGGTTGAGGGTTAAAGTAGTTTGTTAAATATCATTATATTGATTGAAGATTTGAATATTCCGTTGAAAATACTTTATTTTCGTTGAAAATGAACTTTTTCAACTGCAAATTCAGCTATTTTATTTTTTGATAAAAATGAAAAGCGTTTTTTCGTTGAACATTTACCTATTAAATTTTTCATTTAGAATTTTTTTTTTTTTTTTTGAAAATTGAACTACTTGCTTGAATGTTGAACCAGTTAGTCAAATATCATTATATTTTTGAAGATTTAAATATTTTGTTAAAAATCCTTTGATTTTATTGAAAATTAATATTTTAACTAATAATTTAACGTTGTATTTTTGAATAAAAATAAAAATCGTTTTTCCGTTGAACATTATTTACCTATTGAATTTTTGATTGAGAATTTAGGTTTTTTGTCGAAAATTCAACTTCTTGGTTGAAAATTGAACTTGTTTGTTAAATATCATTATAATAATTGAAGATTTAAATATTTTGTTGAAAATCCTTTGCTGTTATTGAAAATTAATTCTTCAACTAAAAATTGAACTGTTGTATTTTTGAATAAAAATCGTTTTTTAGTTGAACATTTTTCTATTATATTTTTAACAGAGAATTTAGGTTTTTTGTTCAAAATGCAACTACTTGGTTGAAAGTTGAACCAGTTTGTCAAATATCATTATATTATTTGAAGATTGAAATATTTTGTTGAAAATCCTTTGCTTTTCTTGAAAATTAATTTTTTTACCTGCAAATTTAACTGTTTTATTTTTGAATAAAAATCGTTTTTTTTGTTGAACATTTTTCTATTAAATTTTTTATAGAGAATTTTGGTTTTTTGTTGAAAATTCTACTACTTGGTTGAAAGTTGAACCAGTTTGTCAGATATCATTATATTGGTTGCAGATTAAAATATTTTGTTGAAAAACCTTTGCTTTTATTGAAAATTAATTTTTAATTGAAAATTGAACTGTTGTATTTTTGAATAAAAATGAAAATCGCTTTTTAGTTGAACATTTTTTTATTAAATTTTTGAAAGAGAATTTAGGTTTTTTGTTGAAAATTCAACTACTTGGTTGAAAGTTGAACCAGTTTGTCAAATATCATTATATTAATTAAAGATTTGAATAATTTGTTGTAAATCCTCTGCTTTTATTGAAAATGAATTTTCTAACTGAAAATGTAACTGTTATATTTTTGAATAAAAATAAAAATCGATTTTTAGTTGAACATTTTGATATTAAAATTTTTATAGAGAATTTAGTTTTTTTGTTGGAAATTCAAGTACTTGGTTGAAAGTCGAACCAGTTTGTCAAATATCATTATATTAATTGAAGATTTGAATAATTTGTTGAAAATCCTTTGCTTCTGTTGAAAATCAACTTTTTTAACTGAAAATTTAACTGTTTTATTTTTGAATAAACATAAAAATCGTTTTTTAGTTGAACACTTTTTTATTAAATTTTTGACAGAGAATTTAGGTTTTTTCTTGAAAATTCAACTACTTGGTTGAAAGTTGAACCAGCTTGTCAAATATCATTATATTAATTGAAGATTTGAATAATTTATTGAAAATCCTTTGCTTCTGTTGAAAATTAACTTTCTTAACTGAAAATTAAACTGTTTTATTTTTGAATAAACATAAAAATCTTTTTTCAGTTGAACTTTTACCTATTAAATTTTTAATTGAGAATTTAGGTTTTTCGTCGAAAATTCAACTTCTTGGTTGAAATTTGAACTAGTTTGTTAAATATCATTATATTAGTTAAAGATATCAATATTTTGTTGAAAATTCCTTGTTTTTTTTTTAATTAATTTTTTTTACTGAAAATTTACCTATTGTATTAAAGAATGAAAATTGATAGTTGTTGGTCTATTTTGGTAGAAAATTAAGCTTCTTGAATACAAATTAAAATTTTTAATAAAAATTTGGACTAATTTCTTGAAAATAAATTCGTTCATTCTTTGTTCGAAAATTAACCTATTTTATTGAAAACTCGTTTTTTTTCGTTGAAAATTAATTTTTTCAACTATTTATTTAATTATTCCATTTCTGCTTGACAATTGATCTTTTTTAGTTTAAAATTAAAGTATTTGGCGAAAATTACCTTTTGTTGTTAAAAAATCATATTTCGGGGGTGAAAGTTCAAATGTTTTTGTAGAAAATTCAACTATTCGATTGGAAATTCATATTTTTTGGTGAAAACTAAAAATTCAACTGTTTTGTAGAAAACGCATCTTTTAAGCTTGAAAATTGAAGAGTTTGCCAAAAAATTCAACCAATTGGTAGAAAATTCAACTATTTGGTCGAAAACTTAACTGTTTTGTAACGAATTCAACAGTTTTTTCAAAGTCATCCTTTTTGATTGAAAAATCGATAATGTGTCTTTTTGGCTTCAAAATTAAACAATTTTGTAGAAAAATCTTCTTTTTGGGTTTGAAATTGAAAATTCAACTATTTTATTGAAAAATAATTTTTTTCTTTTAACAATTTATCTTTTCGTTTCATATTCAATTCATCATGTCACTTATACAATAATTTTCGTTTGTTAAATATTATTATATTGCTTGAAGATTTTAATATTTTGTTGAAAATCCCATGCTTTTGTTAAAAATGAATTTTTTTTTTTTTAACCTAAAATTTACCTATTGCATTAATGAATGAAAATTGATAGTTGTTGGGTAAAAACTAAACAAATTTCTTTGAAAATTTATACATTTAATAATGATGATATAATAATAAATCTGCTTGATTGAAAATTAAAATTTTCATTTAAAAGTTAAACTAGTCTGTTAAAAGTGCATTCGTTTATTCTTTGTTTCAAAATTGACCTATTTTATGGAAAACTCGTTTTTTTTTTTCGTTGCAAATTAACTTTTTTGTTAAAAATCCATATTTTAGGGGTGAAAGTTCAAATGTTTTCGTAGAAAATTGAACTATTTGTTTAAAAATTCATATTTTTTGGTTAAGACTAAAAATTCAACTGTTTTGTAGAAAACGTATCTTTTTAGCTGAAAAATTTAATAATTTGGCAAAAAATTAAACTATTTAGTAGAAAATTCAACTATTTGGTCGAAAATTCAACTGCTTTGTAACGAATTCAACAGTTTTTTTTAAAAAAGTAATCCTTTTTTATAAAAAAAAGGATAATTTGTCTTTTTGGCTTCAAAATTAAACAATTTTGTTAAAAAATCTTCTTTTCGGGTTGAAAATTCTATTATTTTGGTAGGGAAATCCACTGTTTGGTTGAAAATTAATATTATTGGGTTGAAATTGAAAATTCAACTATTTATTTGAAAACTCCATTTTTTAGTGGAATATTCAAAACTTTTGTTAAAAAATAATTCTTTTTGGTTGAAAATTCATATTTTCCGGTTAAAAATGTAACTGTTTTATTTGTGGCTTATTTAAAATTGAAATATTTTCTTTGTATTTCAACTGTTACATTTTTTGTTGAGAATTTATTAATCTAGGATTCATCCTCACAGTTAAAAATTCAAATATTTTGTCAAACATTTCATTTATTTTTTTTTGAAAATTCAACTATTTTGTTGAATATTTAATTATTTTGTTGAAAAGCTATATTGCTTGAAATTTTTAATATTTTGTTGAAAATCCCTTGCTTTTGTTAAAAATTAATTTTTTTTACCTGGCAATTTACCTATTGCATTAATGAATGAAAATTGACAGTTGTTGGGTCAAAACTCAACAATTTAGTTGAAAATTTGTATATTTTTTTGTAAATTCTTCTATTTTGGTAGAAAATAAATCTTCTTGATTGCAAATTAAAATTTCTATTTAAAAGTTAAACTAGTTTCTTGAAAGTTCATTCAACTGGAAATCTAATTATTCCTTTTCTGGTTGACAATTGATCTTTTTTATTTTAAAATTAAACTATTTGTTGAAAATTAAGTTTTCTGTTGAAAATACATACTCTAACTTTTTTGTTGGAAATTCGTATTTTCGGATTGAAAATTCAATTATTTAGTCGATAATTCGTCTTTTTGGCTCAAAAATTTATGTGTTTTGTTGAAAATTCGTCTTTTTGTGTTGAAAATTCTATTATTTTTGTAGGAAAATCAACCATTTGGTTGAAAATTCATATTTTTGAGTTGAAATTCAACAATTTTGCAGCAAATTCAACTATTCAGTCGAAAAATTAACTTTATTGTATAAAATTAGTTTCGTGCCTTGAAAATTCAACAATTTGGTAGAAAATTTAGGTATTTGGTTAAAAATTTAACTATTTGTTTAAAAATAAACTTTTTATTTGAAAATTTATATTTCCGGGTTAAAAAGTAAACCGTTTTCGAGAGGATTCAAGAAAAATGCTAGGAAAATTCCAAAATTTAGATAAAATTTGTTTTCTGTCTTGACTGCAAAATCTTTCTTTTTTCAAAATTCAAATCTTCCGTTGAAAACTTGCCTTCTAGTTTCAAAATTAATTTCTTTTGGTAAAAATCTTATATTCTTCGTTTAAAAATGGAACTGTATCTTATTTAAAATTCAAATATTCTCTTTACAAAAATGTCAACTATAAAATTTTTCTTTGAGAATTTATTCATCTAAAAATTATTCAATTAGTTATAAAATGAACTATTTTGTTGACAATTTCATTAATTTAAAAAAAAACTATTTTGCTGGAATGTGAATCATTTTGTTGAAAATGTAAACATATATTTTTAGAAATTCATCTTTTTGGTTAAAAATTCGACCATTTGGTCACAAATTTATCTCTCTTTCTTAAAAGTTCAACTATTTTGTTGTGAATGTCACAATTTGCTCTGAAATGGTCTTTTTCGTTTTTTGAAAATTCGACTACTTGTTTTCAAACTTATCTTTCTTGATTAAAAATTTATCTTTTCGATTTATATTGAATTTAATATGCTACCAATACATTTATTGAAAAGACTTTCTTCCCCTATTTTTCCCTTATAACTGTGAAAAATTACCCCATTTTCCCTGTTTTTAGAGCACTTTGGGCTGTGAAATATGTAAAAATATTATGTTTGTATGATTTTTGTTTTATTTTAGGCATCTACCAAATGAAATGTAAGAAAAAAATTTGACTTAAAGAGGGGGGGGGGTAGGGGAAAATGTAGAGTATTAGTTTGCGAGAAAAATTTTAATTTTCTTATTCTTTTTCATATTATACCGATTAAAAAATGGTCATCTCACATGAGTGATGAGAGTTGGGAAACAAAAGTTAAACCATTGATCAAAGTAATTACATGTATTTTGATTTCATATATACAATATTGTTCCCATGTCATACATGTTTAACGTAACAGATTTTATCACACATGACACGGAATTTTTCGAGCCCACTTAAAATTAATGCATAATCGATATTTTGTATGGTATACCCCGTATTTAGGAATAAAGCAAGTGAAACTTAACAGACAGGAAGTTCTAGTAAAATTTCAAAATACAGCTTAGATTTATCTTAATTATGAAAATTTTAATTAATTATTTATATCAATTTCATTAGAAATAGAGTGAGTTATTAAATCAATTTTGCGGATAAAAAATTAATTTTTACACAACTGACAAAAAAATCTTTTTTGTTTGGTTGATAATTCATAATTTTAGTTGGAAAATCTTTTTTCTTGTTCAAAATGGAACTATTTTGTTAACATTTTTCATAATTATTTTTTTTTTACTTGAAATTTAACTATTTCATGTTTGGTTGAAAATTTATCTTCTTCAGTAGAAAATTCAACTATTTTGTTGACAATTCATGTATTTTATTAAAAATTGATCTTTGTTGGTGAAAAAATAATCTTTTTGGTTCAAAATTAGTTTCTTTATTGAAAATTAAATATAACTTATTTATTAAATTATCTATTTATTAATTATTTATTATCTATTATTATTATATATTAAATTATCTATCTATTAAACTATATTATGTTTGTTTGATAATTAATCTTCTTCAGTTGAAAATTCAACTATTTGTTTGAAAATTTCAGTATTTTGTTCAAACTTTGTCTTTTGTTGTAGAATATTAATCTTCTTGGTGACTAATTCAGCTTTTTGGTTGAAAATTCAAATATTAGTTTCAAAATTCCATTAAAAATTAAAATATTTGGTTGAAAATTCATGTAATTTGTTAAGAATTATTCTTTTTTGGTAGAAAAGTAGTTGTTTTTTTTTAAAGAATTTTTCTTAGTTTGAAACTTATTATTTTTATTGAAAATTAAATTTTTAACCAAAAATTTAACTAAATTTTGTTGTGGAACTTTTTTATAGACATTTAAGCTTTTTGGTAGAAAATTTAACTATTTCGTTGAAAATTTATTTCATTTGCTTAGAAACTTATTTCTCTAACTAAAAATAAAACTATTCTATTTTTTTTTCTTGTTTGAAAATTGATCTTTTTTAGTTCAAAATTCATCTATTTTGTTAAAAAAATTTCTTCATTGGTAGAAAATGAATCTTTTTAGTTAAAAATTCCCTGGAAATTTAGAATAAATTCACGTATTTTGTAAAAATTATTCTTTTTTGGTATAAACTTAGTTTTTTAAAATTGAAAATCAATTTTTTTAACTTAAAATTTTATTATTCCATTTTCCATCGACATTTTTCTTTGTTGATAGACATTTAATTTTTTTGGTTGAAAATACATCTGTTTGGTTGAAAAATTAGATATTTTGTTGAAAATTCAACTATTTTGTTGAAAATTTATTTGATATGTTATTTTTGTTGAAAATTTGTGTTTTTTAGTTGAAAATTCATCTATTTTGTTGAAAAGTCTTTTTTCTGGTAGCAGTATAACCTTCTTGTTTTAAAATTACATTATAAGTTGAAATATTTCGTTTAAAATTCATGTATTTAAAAAAAAATTATCCTTCTTTGGTATAAAATTAATCTTTTTGGTTATAAATTCATTTGTTTGGTTAAAAATATTTTTTTGTATTGAAAATTAATTTTTTAACTAAAAATTCAAAAGTTTTGTTTTTTAACAGACATTTAATTTTTTTGTTGAAAATTCAACTATTTTGTTGACAATTCATGTATTTTATTAATAATTGATCTTTGTTGGTGAAAAAATAATCTTCTTGATTCAAAATTAGTTTTTTTTATTGAAAATTAAATATAAATTATTTATTAAATTATATATTTATTATTTATTTATTATCTGTTATTATCTATTAAATTATCTATCTATTAAACTATATTATGTTTGTTTGAGAATTAATCTTCTTCAGTTGAAAATTCAACTATTTGTTTGAAAATTTCAATATTTTGTTCAAACTTTGTCTTTTGTGGTAGAATATAAATCTTCTTGGTGACTAATTCAGATTTTTGGTTGAAAATTCAAATATCAGGTAAAAAATTGCATTAAAAATTGAAATATTTGGTTGAAAATTCATGTAATTTGTTAAGAATAATAATTCTTATAATAATTCTTTGGTAGAAAAGTAGTTGTTTTTTTTTTTAAAGAATTTTTCTTAGGTTGAAACTTATTATTTTTATTGAAAATTAAATTTTTAACCAAAAATTTAACTATTTCGTTGAAAATTTATTTCATTTGCTTAGAAACTTATTTCTCTAACTAAAAATAAAACTATTATATTTTTTTTTCTTGTTTGAAAATTGATCTTTTTTAGTTCAAAATTCATCTATTTTGTTAAAAAAATTTCTTCATTGGTAGAAAATGAATCTTTTTAGTTAAAAATTCCCTGGAAATTTAGAATATTTGGTTGAAAAATCATGTATTTTGTAAAAACTATTCTTTTTTGGTAGAAACTTAGTTTTTTAAAATTGAAAATCAATTTTTTTAACTGAAAATTTACCTATTCCATTTTTCATCGACATTTTTTTTGTTGATAGACATTTGATCTTTTTGGTTGAAAATTCATCTGTTTGGTTGGAATATTAACCATTTTGTTGAAAATTCATTTTATTTGTTATTTTTATTTAAAATTATTCTTTTTTGATATAAAATTAATCTTTTTGGTTGAAATTTCATTTCTTTGTTTGAAAATAATTTTTTTTATTGCAAAACTAATTTTTTAACTAAAAATTCAAAAGTTTTGTTTTTTAACAGACATTTAATTTTTTTGTTGAAAATTCATCTTTTCGGTTAAAAATGTAACTATTTCCTTAAAAAAAATTTTTATTTGGTTAAAAATTTATTTTATTTGGTTAAAAACTTATTTCTCTAACTTAAAATTAAACTATTTTGTTTTTTGTTGAAAATCTAACTATTTGGGTAAAAATTTATATCATTTGCTTAGAAATTTATTTCTCTAACTAAAAATTGAACTATTCTATTTTTTGTGTTTGAAAATTGATCTTTTTTAGTTCAAAATTCATCTGTTTTGTTAAAAATTTGTCTTCATTGATATAAAATGAACCTTTTTAGTTGAAAATTCCATTAGAATTTAGAATATTTGGTTAAAAATTCATGTATTTCTTAAGAATTATTCTTTTTTGGTAGAAAATTAGTTTTTTAAAATTGAAAATACATTTTTTTAACTAAAAATGTACCTATTCCATTTTCCATCGACATTTTGTTTGTTGATAGACATTTAAACTTTTTGATTGAAAATTCATCTGTTTGATTTAGAAGTTAACTATTTCGTTGAAAATTTATTTCATCTCTCATTTTTGTTGAAAATTTCTGTTTTTTAGTTGAAAATTCACTTATTTTGTTAAAAATTTGTCTTTTTTCGATAGCAGTATAACCTTTTTGTTTCAAAATTACATAATAAATTGAAATATTTGGTTTAAAATTCATGTATTTCAATAAAAATTATTCTTCTTTGGTATAAATTCAATCTTTTTGGTTGAAATTTCAATTATTCGGTTGAAAATAATTTTTTTTATTAAAAATTAATTTTTTAACTAAAAACTCGAAAGTTTTTCTTTAACAGACATTTAATTTTTATTAAGGAATCTGCATTATTATTAGAGTATAAACGAAATTTTTTACGCTTTTTTAGACCAGATGGAGCTATGAATGAAAAATTTTTTTTCAGAAAAAAATTAATGAAAATAATTTTTTATTTTGTTGTTGAAAATTCATCTTTTCGGTTGAAAATTTAATTGTTTCGTTGAAAATTTAATTTATTCGGTTAAAAACTTATTTCTCTAACTTAAAATCAAACTATTTCGTTTTTTGTTGAAAATTTATCTATTTTAGTTGAAAGTTCATCTATTTTGTTAAAATTTTGTCTGTTATAGGTAGCAATAAAATCCTTTTGTTTGAAAATTTAAGTATTTGGTTGAAAATCGATTTTTTGATTGAAGATTCATAATTTTATTTGAAAATTCATTTCTTGGGTAAAAAGTTTAACAAATTTTGTTGAAAATTCTTTTTTTTTGTAAAAATAAAATTTTTTCATTAAAATGTAGCTATTTCAAATTGGTATTTTGGTTGGGAATGCAGATTTTTGGTTTGTTAATTCATTTTTTTTTAAATTCGTCTTTACGACTTAAAAACTCAAAATTTTGGATGAGATTGTTTTCTTTATTGAATGAAAAATCTTTCTTGGTTGAAAATTCAACTCTTTTGTTTGAAAGTTGGTATATTTTTGTGTAATTGAACAGTTTTTTATTGGAATTAAAAAAAAATTGTAGTTAAATGTAGTTAAATTTTCAACCAAAAAGGATACATTTTTAATGAAGAAGGTGGATTTTTTAAAAAGGAGTTCAACTTTTAACCAATTCGTTAAATTTTCAACCAAAAAAGATTAATTCTCAACCAGAAATTTAATAGTTGACATTTCAACTAATTTTTTAGTTTTTAAAACAGAAAGGCAAACTTTTCTTTAAAGCAGTTAAATTTTTGAACCGTTAGTATGCAATCTCAACAACAAAGGTAATTTTTAAACAAACTGTTGAATTTTCTTCCAAAATAGTTGAATTCTCAACCCAAAAAGACGAATTTTCAATTAAACATTTAAAATTTGAACAAAAATCTCTTTCTGAAGAAGTATTGAATTTCCTAAAAAATAATTAAATTTTTAACAAAATAGATGAATTTTCAATTGTAGACTTTCCAAGCAAAAATAATTAACTTTAAACTAAAAATAGTTGGATTTTTAACAACAACAAAAATTAATTTTCCACAAAAGAATTCAACTTTTAACCAAATAGTTGAATTTTTAAAACAAAAAGACAAATTTTCAATAAAACAATTCAATTTCGAACCAAAGAGAATGAATTTCTAACAGAAATATTGAATTTACTACAAAATAATAAAATTTCCAACCAAATAATGAAATTTTTAATCAAAACGGATGAATTCTTGAACAAAAATATCATAGTAGACTCTTCAGATGAAAATAATTAACTTTCAACTAAAAATATTTGGATTTTTAACCATAAAGGTAAAATTTCTATCAAAGAGGTGAATTTTCAACTAAAATCAGGAATCTGTAACCTAAAAATTTAATTTTTAGTCAAAAAGTTGAATTTTCCAACAAAGGAATGAATATTTAAAAAAGAGTCGAATTTTCATTCAAAAAGATGAAATTTCAACCTAAATGATGAATCTTAAAAAAAAAATGAATTTTTATCAAAAGCTTTTGACTTTCCACCAAATAGTTGAATTTTCTACGAAAATAGTTTATGTTTTAACAGAAATTAAGAATTTTCAAAAACAAAGCAATACATTTTTCAACCAAAAGACGAAATTTCTTTCATAAAAGATGAATTTTTAAAATGAAATCATGAATCATCAACTGGAATATTTGAATTTTCAGTTGAAAAATAAATTTTCCACCAGCGAGACAAATTTTTAACCAAATAGTTTAATTTTTAACCAAATGCAAGAATTTTCAAGTAAAAAGATGAGTCGTTAAAGAAAAGAATGAATTTTCAACAAATGAGTTAACTTTTTCAACCGGATAGGTTAATTTTCTACCAAAATAGTTGAATTTTTGACACAAAAAGGCGAATTTTCAATAAAACTTTTGAATTGTTTACCGGAGAGAATGAATTTTTCTACCAAGGTCTTGAATTTTCTACGAAGTAATTGAATTTTTAACCGTGGAATACAATTTTCGCTAAAAAGAATGCATTTTTGACCAAAAATATAATAGTAAGCTTTTCAATTAATAAATGAACCCCAAAAAGATTAAATTTGTACCACAAGAGATGAATTTTAACTAAAATGATGAATCTCCAACTATAATAGTTAAATTTTAAGTTAAAAAATAAATTTTCTACCAAAAAAGCGAATTTTGAACCCAATAGTAAAATTTTCAACCAAAGGGATGAATTTTTAACTAAAATGTCTTCTACCAAAAAAAATAATTTCTCTCAAAAGTGTTCAACTTTGAACCAAATAGGTTAATTTCTCACAAAATAGTGAAACTCTCTACCCAAAAAGGCCAATTGCATCCTCATAGAGGGACGTTTGTAATTACCTGAATTTTCAAATCTACTTTTTTGGCATATTTCGATAATTCGACCCCAGGAGCTGGAAAATAAATTTTTTATTTTTTGAATTATCATTCAGATGCACAATATGCTGATGGAATAAAAAATCCAAAATCTATATAAAAGCGTTGCTTATTATTTGTATTAAATTTCGGGATCAAATTGCTTTACTGGCATTTGCATACAATTCATTTTGTTCATTGGTTTAACATATTGTAAATTTTCGTACAGACAATAATGAATCAATTATATGTCATGATACATATATATGACTATAAAATGCAAAAGCAGCTGTACCGTAATGCGGTCTGTCAGTTTTCTGTAGACGCTCCATTGAAAATTTGAATTATCGTTTCACTAATTGTTTCCCGCAATATGTTTCACATGTCAGCAAGTTATTCCCAGGAGACATATTTGCATCCATAATTCTGAGGATGACATTCACGACATATTAGCCGCAAGCGTCGATGCTGTTCAGTCCAGTAAATAATATATATCTTAAACTGATTATAATTTCTAGAAATATATAAGAATGTACAAAAGAGTATCATTATCATATACATTCATAGCGAGCGCCCTATTTTGTAAAGGGTTTATCATACCCTAAAGATTGCCCGATTTTCTTCGAAGATGGCTCAAATTGAAGGTCTTAGCATGTTGATGTGCATTGAAAAATAAAATTTGCTATATTCTAGATTTATCTTTTGTTAACAGTTGCTAGAATGATATCAGAGATACCATCTCAAAAGAACAGCTCATGAAAAACATCTCATCATCCTACATCATATAATGCCTTATATATGTGCCTTTTTCTTTCAAATTAATTTTATTTTCAATTTAATTTAACCTGAACATTGATCCTGAGAGTGCAACAATCTGGAAAAATCCTAAATAGAAAAAATGCCATGTTTCAGTGTTGATTAATTATTAGTTATAAAAGAATAAGAAAAGTGGGAAATTATATTTCCTTGTAACATCTCCCTGACCACCATTGAACTCATTTTCTAGATCAATCCTCTTCTTCCTTTCCTCATTTAATGAGGCACCTCCATTCAGCACTTTCTTTATTTTGATTAGCTTCTCAAGTTTATTGTACATTTATTACCGACACCAATAGTTTAATCAAAGAATTTTCTGCTATATTGGTTCTCAGGAAACTTTGATTTCCTTGAATCTTTGAAGAATGTTGAAACAACCCTTTAAACTAATTCGAACATTTTCCCGACTAGAGTATATTTCCGACATTCATTGTGAATTGATTTCCAATCCCAATGGTTCAATAAAAAAAACTTTCTGTTAATATGCTTTAAAGGAAATTTCGTTTTCCTTACTTGCGTCTTTAAGGACTGTTGAAATCATGCGTAAAAAACTTCAAACTCTTTTCCTGGTAGTGGAAATTTCCTGCCCTTTTCAAAGTTACTTTTCACTCTAATCGATTAACAAACAAATATACCGTGGATTTGCTTGTTAGGAAATGTTGACTTCCTTGCTTCAATATATAGGCGATGGTGAAACATACCCCAAACATCCTGTATACATAAAATAGTGATTTTCCCAATTTTTCAATTTCACTGGTACAAAACTTTTGTTTTGTACAAAGTGTGAAGCATTTAGCCAAATACAAAAAAAAAAGTTTTTAAAAGGGGTAACATTTCAAGAAGCAACAGACAAAACCAAACGATATAGAATAGACCTTGGGATGTGGTGTCACATCTGATTTTGATTTCACCACCTCCCATTGTAGGGGGAAACAACTTCTTAAAATGTGGACCAGGGGAGGTGGATTACTCCGGATTACATGGAAATACCCTGAATTACCTTTATATACAGAATTACTCTGGATTATCAAAGAATACTCCGGATTGCATAGAATGACTCTGGATTTCATAAAATTGTGATGGATTATTTCGCCTCAACAAGAATAACAAAAATTGTTCAACAAAAACAGATAAATTTTCCAGCACAAATGGAATAGTCAATTTTTTAGTTCGAAAATTAATTCCAGAAAAAATATAGTTAAATCTTCAAACAAAAAGATGAAGTTTCAATAAAAAAAATGACTTTTGCTTCCTCATAGAGGAAGCTTTGTAATGGTAACATTTTCAAAAAAAATTTAATTAATTTAATTAAACTTTCCTCAATTTAAAAATGTCTTATACAATGTTCTGAGCAATTGTCCGGATGTGTGTGTGTGTGGATGTGTGTGTGCGTGCGGATATGTGTGGATGTCACACTTTTTTGTTAACATGATACTTGAAAACGGTTGCAGATAAATTGATGAAATTTAAAAATCGGTTTTTTATAGTAAAACTTGTTTCATTAACATGATTCAAAGTTGATGCAGCAACATAAAAGATGCCTTGGTTCGCGATGAATCGATTGACCTATGATAATAATACATTTTATTAAAGAATGAGGAAGTTATCGTCATTTATATTATATTTAAAATCGATTTTTATAGTAAAAATTCTTCTATTTTCATATTTCAAAGTTGATGCGAGAATAGACAAGATTTGTTGATTCGAGGCGAATCGATTGACCTGTAATATTAATACACTTCATTGGAGATTAAGGAACCTATGCTCATTTCTAATATTTGAAACATCTGTTTCAAACGGGAAAACTTTTTTCATCGACATAATTTAAAGTTGACGCATTAATACAAAAGACATTTTGATCATAAATTTTCAAATAGAATAATTTTGACAATTTTTGTAAAGAAAGAATAAAGCTGGGAAAGGTATGAGGTGCGACACAACTTTTCCCTTCCCTGTTCCAGCTCGAAAAATTATCATTTCGAAAATAAACTTTGATTTGTCTGATTTGTGTTTGTATTTCAAAAAATTTTGTATTATTTTGTAATTTTGTATTTTTTGTAAATTTTGATTATGAATACAAACAAAGTGAAAACACTCGAGATCGAATTCACAGCTAGTTTAACAATGTAGTTCGATTTTTGACAAATTTGATTATTTTTGAATCGAAAGATTCAAATAACAAAAATCAATTTTCAACCAAACATGGAATCCTGAAATTTCTATTTACAAAATTATTAATTCACAAAAAAAAAAGAATTTTTGAAAAAATAGTTGAATCGTCCACCAAATAGACAAATTTTCAAGAAAACAGAGACTTCAATTAATTTTCTACATAAAAAAAAAAAATAAAATAAAAAAAAAACATGATTTTTCAACGAAACAGTTTAATTATCAACCAAAAATATGAATTTCGAAGTAAGAAGAAGTAAGAATTGTTAAATTTTCAGTTTCAAACAATACATTTTTAACAAAAAAATGACTTTTTAACAAAATGGTTACATTGCGAATGAAAGAGATAAACTTTCAAATGAACAAAATAAAATTTTAACTAAAAATGGATTAGTTAAATCTTCAGTCAGATAAAAAAAACAACAAATTGTCAACCAAGAAGATGAGCTTTCAAGCAAGGAGATTAATTTTCTACCAAAGGGTACAAATTTTCAACAAAATACATGAATGTAGAACCAGATAGTTTAATTTTAAACTAAAGAAGAATACGTTTCAAAAATTAGTTTTCAACAACAACAAAAAAAAACGAATTTTTAACAAGATAGTTAAATCTTTCATCAGTATAGTTCAATTCTTAACTAAAACGATAAATTCTTAAGCAAGAAGATTAATTTTCAAAAATAAAAATGTTCGACGAAATATAATAATTTTCACCAAGTAGTTGAATTATCAGCAAAGTGAATCATATTTCAATCGAAAAGACGAATTTTGAAGCAAGAATCTTAATTTTTTCCGAAAAGAATGAAATTTTAACAAGCAACATGAATTTTTAACTAAGAAAGACAAACTCTAACCAAAAAAGAAATAGTTCAATTTCCACTTAAACAAATTAATTTTCAGAAAAAAAAAAGAATTTCAACAAAATAGTTAAATTTCAAACTAAAAAAATGAATTTTCAACCAGAATAAATGAATTTTCAACAAAGGAGTTCGACTTTCAACCAAGCAGTAGAATTTAAAATAAACATTTAGCTGAAAATGGAATAGTTAAGTTTTTAGTTAACAAAATTGATTGTGAACAAAGAAAAACAAATTTTTTTCAATATAGTTAAATTTACAAACAAAAAAGGAGAATTTCAAACAATACAGTTGAATTTTCAACGAAAAAATGAATTTTTAACAAAATTGTTGAATTTCCTACGAAGTAGATTAATTTTTCACTAAATTATTGAATTTTCAACCAAAACCATGAATTTTAAACCAAAAGGATAAAGCTACCAAAAAATACAAATTTTCAACTAAAAAAGATTACTTTTTTAGTGGAATAGTCTCGGTAATACTTAAATCCTCAGTTCAGAAAATTAATTTTCAACAAAGGAAGAGTACTATTTCAACAAAATAGTTGAAAACAATTTGGATTA
Source organism: Andricus curvator (assembly GCA_932195095.1). Lineage (NCBI taxonomy): Eukaryota > Metazoa > Arthropoda > Insecta > Hymenoptera > Cynipidae > Andricus > Andricus curvator. Next base: position 356,957 of record CAKNYM010051614.1, on the reverse strand, counting down.
CATACGTTCATAATTACTCTGGATTACAAGTTAATTACTTGGATTACCTAAATCACTTAGAATTACCTGGATTACAAATTATTTAATTAGACTGGATAATAGGTGGATTAATATGAGTTGCAACTGGATTACTCTGGATAACAAGTTTTATTTTCCGAATGGATTACTTCCGATTACTCCGGTTTAAAAGTGGATTACTTTGGATTACAAGTGGATTACTCCCTATGATTCGGATTACTTTGAATTAAGGGAAGCCAGTATGAGGTGGGTACCAGGACAAATTTAATGATGACAATAAGTGACTAGGTTTTAAAGCACTATAGTATTTTTTAAGGAGTAGCAATATTAAAAATGATTTTCATCATCAGCCTTTTTAGCCCTTACTTGAAATTTTTGAATTATAAAATTCAATAATGTGTTTTTGACGTGACGATGAAAATTTTGTTCAATGACAGATTATCGTATCAAAGTAATTTTTTGGCATACCAAAATAAAATTAGTCGTTGTTTTTTTTGTCTATTATAGTTGATAGCAATAACTCTCATGGTTGCATGTTAAATACAAAATAGTTTGAAGCTCGCATACTTTTGATAAAATATTGAAAAATAATCACTGTACAAATAAAAAAATGTTTTTGAATAACAGTTTTGGTTTATTTTCTCAGGAATTTATGCACAATGTACTTCGACAATTGATCAGAAAGGCTTGAAAGGTGAAGATTAACTTCCTACCGGAAAAGTATTATCTGAATAAGATTCTAACTTACTACAAAAGTATAAAATTCAGGACAAATGGCTAAAGCTTTAATTTTGCATCTAATACTTTCCCCACTTGTTCATCATTCATCAATACTATGACTTCGAAAATTTTTCCATCCAGATTGTACTGGTTTCCTCTACTCAAATTACTCCGGATTACACTGGATTACTCAGGTTACACTGGATTACCAGATCGAATAACCGATCGGTCCAGCAAATTACTAAAGTTCTTCCCCCCTTGCTCCCATTTATATAACATTTTGAGTTTCCAGTCATGTTTTAATGCAATGTAGCAAATGGCTTTTCGTTGTACATACATGGTACGTCAAAGCACATATCTGTATCAGGAACAGGTAGTACTTTTCTGAAACCGACGACATTTCTCTTTACAACCAGCCATTTTAAGGCCCGTTTGCAACTCGTCTACGACGCTTGTGATAGGCTTAACTCTAAACCTGTACGAGGCACGTATTACTGTACAATATCGTTTAGGATGCACGTGACACGTGAAATGGTGGCACTATCCTGTCGTGATGGAGCCAACGATACGATTCTGAAAATACCCGTCGAATGGTTGGGCTTCTGTATGCATAGCATTTTAAAGTAAGTTCTTAATGCCATAAGCAGCGTCACGTACCTAACAGGTGTTGCATTTTCTTTGTTAACAAACTTTGATACTTAAGAGAAAATTTATCGAGTGACTCTGCTTCTCGAGTAATTTATTTCGGATACCTTTTCCAAAAAGAGTAAAAGAGCACTTGCACCTCTTTTCTTTTATGTGCTTTGAGCCAAGCCAGTTTCTTCTGATTCTTCTCTCTCATCTTGCTGGCCGCCTTATTCTTATTCTCGCTATGTCATCAACTGAAAACTTCTGGATTTGTTTCTTCAAAGTTAATATGCGGAAGAAGTGCCACTGTGAAAGGACCATCTTGAGTAGGGATGGAATACTGCACACAAAATGCCCAAGTGTCAAATTGAGCTAGAAAATTGCATCAAAACGTTGCACAATGGATAGTTTTTTATGACATAATGTAGTTTTCAACTGTTTGCAACGTTTTGATACCCTGGCTTTTAGTGTGTTCATAGAACAATTAATTTTAGCCACTAGGACCCAAACATGAACAGAGAAGTCTGCAACATTGTGGTTAGATGTTTTTACGATATTTACAAACTTCAAATCATAAAAACATTTGAATTACATTTTCTAAACACGTATCTTCTTTATATATGCATATCCTACAAATCCTTTTTTCTAACTTATCACCTGAACGATTCATCATCTTATCGCAAATACGCCTTGTCCTATTGTAAATACGCCTTTTATTTCTCGTATAGCAGGTATCATCTTAGCTTTTCTTTTAGAATGTTTTTCCACTCTTTCTTCATTACCTCTTGTCCTTTCTATCTTCATGCTTCGTAGCCCTTCTCTCATCCTCAATTAACAAATTCAACATTCTCTTATATTGTGTTAATGGATTAAAAGCTAATAAGTTATTAACTGACATAGTTCAGACCAAAGAAAGAATCCATTACATGTTGAAGATCCTTTATTCCATATTTTCGTTGACGTTTCAAAAACGAATTTTTTTCCTCATCAGGACAAGAGCGTCATTAAAAAGTGAGTATTTTATGGTGGTTGTCCAAATTTGGTTGTTGGATTCTTGTTTTTATTTTCAGGAATTCTATAAAATAAATTTGTTAGGTTCATGGTGTAAGACTGTAATATTTTCCCAATCAATTAAATGTCCAGTTTCAACCTGGTGTTTAGCAATAACTTTATAATTCTTAGGGTTTTGTCTAAAATCATCATAGTGTTCTTTTATTCTTGTAGAAAGTAATCTACCAGTTTGGCCAGCATGACATGCATCACAAATCAAACATTCAATATTGTATACTACATCAGTAAGTTGATAAATTTCTAGAAAATCTTTACCTAATTTTATAATTTTGTCAAGTTTTGATTCAATCCTAAAATTTGTTCTAATATTGAAATCATTCAAAATTCTCTCAATTTCAAGGGATAACTTTCCATGAAAGGATATAGAAACTGAAGGTTTAAATATAAAATTCCTGACAATGTTTGTATCTGTTTGTTTAGATAGAGAATCTTTAATTGTTTTGATTTTGATATTAATATGTGCTTGAATAAAGTCTATTGGATAACTATTTAAATAAAGAATTTTTTTTTTGATAAATTAAATGTTCGATTCATGAAAGGATTCATGTGATAATGCAAAAGGTGTATCAATAAGATTCTTAACTATAACAATTTTATGTTGGATTGGATGGTCAGAAAAAAAAAGTAAATATCTTCCAGAATAAGTATCTTTTCGATACCAATCTGTAATAATATTACCTGAATAAGTAATCTGAAGTATGTATGCATAGAAAAATCTAAATTTTTAATAACATTGGATTCTAAATCTTGCATAACTAAATCTGCCAAAGTAGATGAAATGGAAGAACCCATAGGTGTTCCATATATTTGTCTCTAAAAATTATTATTGAATATAAAAACAGTTTGATCCATTATAAATTGTATTCCTTCTTCAAATTTTTTTGAAGGTAAATCAGTGAAATTTTGTATGTTGATCCACGTACTTAAAATACTATTAATAACCAAATCAAGTGGAATATTAGCGAACAAAGATGATACATCTAGCGAAACCATCATGTGATCAGGTGGAATTGTTTTTTTTAAATTATTATATTTTTAAATTCAAAAGAATTTTTGACTTTTTAGGTACTATTAAAGCTTTTTTCAAAATATAATTAAATAGATTAGCCATTTTATATGTAGGAGAATTAATTAATGACACTACAGCTCGAAGTGGACAATTAGAACTAAAATATGTCCACGTAAAAGATCTTCACCAAAATAACCTTAAATTCTCCATGAATTTAACAATTCAAAAGATTCTTTTTTTAAATTCTTTCTAATTACCCCTCCCCCTGATATTTTCCTCACTCTTTTCTTTTTTTCCTTCCCGATTCCCTCAAAATTCGACCACCTCCATTTGTCCCTTTTCATGCATAATCTTAGGGATCTATCTTAGGGACCGTACTTAAATTACGTAACAGCTCAGGACTGGGGAGGGTCAAGCGATTTTTTACGATTTGTTACGGAAAGGGGGGGGGGGGGTCCTTTATTTATGTACGTTATTTTTGAAAATTCGAAAATAAACCAAGTAATTCGCAGTAATTGTACTGAAAATCAATATGAATTTATCTTTACGCGCTCAAGAAACCTGGTGAGTGAAAAACGAATCTAGCCAAAAACAATTTTTTAAAAAGTCATGGAATTTCCATAACTTTGAGAAACTGCCAAGCAGAATGAATTTGAAATTTTTCAATTTTGATTAAGAATTGTTTTATTCCGTTTATGAAAGATTCTAGGTTAAAAATTTTACAAGTTTAAAATTCTGGTCTTTGAATAATAAAGGTCAGAGAAAAACCAGGGAAATTACAAAATTATGTTTTGTGGTATTTATATTTCTTCTTTTTTGCAGTTGCTTCCTTCTGAAGACTTTCTTTTTAGTTATGAATTTTATTATTTTTTTGAAAATGTAACAATTTTGTTAGGAAGTCATCCTTTTTGGTTGAAAATTCAATTGCATTGTTAAAAATTCGTCCTTTTAAATTGAAAATTCATCTATTTTTGTAGAAAATGTAATTTTTGATTAAAAATCTATTTTAGTTTATTTCACTAGAAATTGCATCTTTCTTGAATGAAAATGCAACTGTTTTGTTGAAAATTTAACAATTCTGTTCAAAAGTCATCCTTTTTGGTTAAAAATTCAACTTTTTTGTTGAACATTCAACAATCATGTACAAAATTTACTTTGTCTTTAAAATTCATATTTTGTGGTTGGAAAGTCAAACTGAAATCGTTTTTGGATGAAAATTTAACGATTTTGTTAAAAATTCATCTTTTTAGGCGTAAAATTCAAGTATCTTCATAAAAAATTCACTTTGTATTCAAAATTCATATTTTTGGGTTGGAAAGTCAAACTGAAATTTGTTTTGGATGAAAATTCCACTATTTTTTGAAAATTTCTCCTTTTAATTTGAAAATTAATATATTTTAGTAGAAATTGCATCTTTCTTGGATAAAAATGCAACTGTTAGGATGAAAATTGAACAATTTTGTTAAAAATTCGTCTTTTTAATATGTAAAAAGTAAAACTGAAATCTTTTTTGGATGGAAAATGTAGCTATTTTTTCGAAAATTTGTCGTTTCATTTAAAAAATGCATCTATTTTAGTAGAAATTGCATCTTTTTGGATAAAAATACAATTGGTTGGTTGAAAATTTAGCCATTTTGTTAAAAAATCCGTTCTAGTTGAAAATTCGACTGTTTTGTTAAGAACTTTAATATTCCGTAAAAAATGTATTTCTTGTGTAAAATTCATATTTTGGTGTTCAAAAGTCAAACTGAAATATTTTTTGGAAGAAAATTCAATTATTTTTTTGAAACTTTGTCTTTTTAATTTAAAAATTCATCTATTCTAATAGAAATTGCATCTTTTTTGGATGAAAATTTGATCATTTTGGTAAATAGTCATCCTCTTTGGTTTAAAATTCAATTGTTTTGTTAAAAATTTGTCTTTTTGGGGGCGAAATTCAAGTATCCTCATAGAAAATTTACTTCTTGTTAAAGATTTATATTTTCGTGTTGAAAAGTCAAACTGAAATCTTTTTTGAATCAAAATTCAACTATTTTTCGAATGTTCATCATTTGAATTTGAAAATTCATCTGTTTTAGTAGAAATCGCATATTTTTTGTATAAAAATGCAACTGCTTGGTTGAAAAATCAACAATTTTGTTGAAAATTCATCCTTTTTGGTTTCATCTCTTTCAGTAGAAATTTCATCTTTCTCGTATGAAAATACAACTATTTGGTTTAAAATTAATCTTCCTTGCTTCAGAAATCAACTAGTTTGTTTGAAATTTTTGTTGGACCAGTTTGTTAACAAATCATATTTTGTTTAAGATTCATATCTTTAGTCAAAAATTTATCTCTCTGGTTGAAAGGTTAACTATTTTTTTTTAAAGTGATCTTTTTTCATTGAATCTCTTTGGTTAAAAATGTAACTAATTTGTTGAAAATTATTTTTTTTTTGCTGAAAATTCATATTCTCATAAGGAAAATTCAATTTCTGTACAGAAAATGCGTCTTCTGGCTTGGAGGTAAAAAATTCATGAAAACTTTTTTTTCCATGACTGAAAAATCTTTATTTGTTGAAAATTCGTCTTCTTTGTTTCAAAATTCATTGTGACAAAAAATGAAATTCCCTATTTTTGGTTGAAATATCAACTCTTACACTTTTCTATTGAGAATTGATCTTTTTAGGTTGAAAATTCAATTATTTTGTTAACAAGTAATTTTTCATGGTAGAAAAGATATTTTTTTGTTTACAATAAATAAATTTGAAATTTTTCAATTTGTATCTGAAATATTTGTATTTTAATGTAAATGGTCACGGAAAATGAAAAATTGATCAAGGAAAAGCCGGGAAATTTCGAAAATGAAGTTTTCACCCTGCAAAGCATGTATTATCTTCAAGAAAACAAATTTCCGTTAGTTTCAAGTCCCAGCCTGGTGGAAAAAATTTTTACAAGAATGTACAACATTTCTACAACTGTAATTTTTTGTTAAAATTTGTACTTTTTTGTAAAAAACTGTAAAAAATTTAACAATAAAATAAAGTTAAATACAAAATAGCTAATATTTTTCTTGTATTCTCTTGTAGAAAAGTCAAAAATTCACAATGAAGTATAAGTTTCTACAATTCAAAAATTTGTATAACTTTTTAATAATATATGTTCTTTGACTTTGTTGTAAATATCTACAAGGTATTACAGAAAACTTTTAATTTTACGTAAATCTTGTAGAAAATTAGAAAAAAATATAAATTTTCACAAACAATACTTCTAGAATCCGCGTCAACGTTTCGACTTGTACTTTACTGTCAATTTTTGTTAGATATGTAATATATAAGTCTCTACAAGAATCTGAAATTTAAAAAAATAATACACTTTTACCAAGAATTTTTGCTTTTATAATAAATCACATTGAACTCTAGTTCCATTATTGAAAATTGAACAATAATTGATTTTACAGGACTATTTCTAATTTTAAAATAATTTGAAATTAATAGATTCATAATTAAACGCTTTTATTTAATTCGAAATCATATTCAAATATTGATTCAATCTGAAATATTCCATTTTTAAATATTTAATTGTAAAATTAAAGATGACATTTTTTTCAATATTCAGTGAGATCTTGATTTTTTATTCAAAATGAGCAATTATAAATCAAATATTAAAAACTTAACAATTTTAAATTGATCTATTTAAAATAGAAAGCCTCGAATCGTTAATGTTTCACAGTGTTAAATTTAAACTTTGAACGTTACAATTTTAATTTTTCCATTAAATTTTTTTTTTAATAAATGTGAGTAGAATTAATGAATTTTGATGCATAAATAACAATTGAACAATCATCAACTTAGACAAAATTTGAGTTAGTTTAAGAGATATTTACAAGCTTTGAGAAAATCCAAAATTAATTTAAAACTGGAAGATATTTTCAAAAATAAAAAAATAAATTCAGATTTCTCAAGGTTTCGAAATTAAATTTTGAAGCTTTTCAAGGATCTTTAAAGGTTTCAAGAAAATAAAAAATTTCTTATGTTTTCTGGGAAAATTTAAAATGATTTTTTATTTTAAAAAATTAATTTTAAGAAAATATTTAGAAAGATTTAAAACAAAATGTTTTGATTAATAAATGAAAATTGAACAATTATTAATTTGGAAAAAAGTTTTAATGCATAAATTAATGTTTCTAGCTTAAAATTGCTTAAAATGATATAATTTTGAAAATTCATAAATTAAAAGTATGAAAGTTAAAATTTTGCAGTTTAAAGGCTTTTAATTTGAAAAATTGTACTCAACAAGTATTAAAAACTGTCATTTCATACGCATGAATTATTGAGCATTTGAATTAACATTTTTTTAAACTTTAATTTAAAAAAATTAATTTTAGGAGAATATTTGAAAATATTTAAAACAAAATTTGTTTATTAATAAATGACAATTGGACAATTATTAATTTCGAAAATAATCGAGCAAGTTTCAAATAAATTTAGAAGTTTTGAAAAGATTCCAAAATAATTTAAATCGTGAAAAGATTTCAAACCATTTAATACAGAATGTAGATTTTTGAAGGTTTCGAACACAAAATTTATAATCTTTTCAAGCAATTCAAAAGGTTTCAAATGAATAAATAATGTGTATCAAAATTCCGAGGAAAACTAATAATAATTTGTTTTGATTGAAAAATTTATTCGAAAAGAATATTCAATAAGATTTCCAAAATTGTAAAAAAAGAATCTGGATGATTTTAAGGTAGTTTTTTTTTTACTTTTGCAGGATTTTGAAGAAATTTTGGAAAAATTCGAGTTCCAAGATAATAATATTATTATTAGATTCCTAGAGATTTTCTAAATTATTTTTTTAACCAAATTTTAAAGAGAATATTTAAAAAGACTTCAAAACAAATTTTAATGTATGAATTAATTTTTCTAACCTAAAATAGCTTAAAATGATGTAATTTTGAAAATTTATAAATTAAAAGTATTAAAGTTAAAATTTTTCAGTTTGAGGGCTTTTAGTTTGAAAAATTTCAGTTAAAAAGTATTAACAACGTCTATTTTATACGCTTGAATTATTGAGCGTTTAAATTAACATTTTTGTAAACTTGAATTTAAAAAAATTAATTTTAGGAGAATATTTAAAAATATTTAAAACAAAATTTTTCGATTAATAAATGACAATTGAACAATGATTAATTTGGAAAATAATCGAGCAAGTTTCAAATATATTTAGAAGTTTTGAAAAGATTCCAAAATAATTTAAAACGTGAAAAGATTTCAAACTATTTAATACAAAATGTAGATTTTTGAAGTTTTCGAAGACAAAATTCGTAACCTTTTTAAGCAATTTAAAAGGTTTTAAATGAAAAAATGTGTATCAAAATTCCTAGAGAAACTAAAAATAATTTTTTTGTTCGAAAAATTAATTTTAAAATAATATTTAATAAGATTTTCAAAATTGTCAAAAAAGAAACTGGATGATTTTAAGGTGGTTTTTATTCCTTTTGCAGGATTTAAAAAAAAATTTAGCCAAAATTCGAGTTCCAAGATAATAATATTATTATTAGATTTCTGGGGATGTTTAAAATTATTTTTTTAAACCAAATTTTTAAGAGAATATTTAACAAGACTTCAAAACAAATTTTAATATATAAATTAATTTTTCTACTTTAAAATTGCTTAAAATGATATACTTTCGAAAATGTATAAATTAAAAGTAAATAATTTAAAAATCTTCAGTTAAAAAGTATTAAAAACTTCCATTTTATACGCGCGAATTATTGAGCGTTGGAATTAACATTTTTTTTAAACTTCAATTTTACGAAAAAAATCCTTTTACTTGTAACGGCCGTGATCAATTCTTTCTCAATTGTTTAATTTCTCTCTTCAGTCAAAAAAAATTTTTTTTTCGACCTAGGATGACAAATATTAAAAACATTGCAATTACATAATTTTAAATGACATATATGGTGTCCAATCGATTGCTATGTATTTGCAAAATAAACATCAAATGTAAGGTTTTTTTTTTTTTACTAGAAATCTGTATTATCATCGGAGATGGTAAAAATCGATTCAAAGAGAAATCCTTTCACGCACACTGTGAAAATGGAAATCTACAATATCGATGAAAGTTATATCCTCTAATACAGAAAATATTTAACGTCCTCAGACTAGATGGAGATATGAATTAAAAAATTTTTAATCAAATTTATTCAGAAAAAAGATCTTCTCCTTTCACTCCGCTGGGATTCGAACACCAGGTCAACTGATTTCCGGTCAGGTGCTCTAACCACTGAGCTACTAGAGAGATCAGAGGAAGAATTCTATTTTCTCAAATACGCTTTATTATGCAAGATGTTACGTACAAATCAATTTTTACTAGAAATCTGTATTATCATCGGAGATGGTAACGATCGATCCAAAGAGAAATCCTTTCACACACACTGTGAAAGTGGAAATCTACAATATCGATCAAGTCATCTAATACAGAAAATATTTAACGTCCTCAGACTAGATGGAGATATAACTTTGATCGATATTGTAGATTTCCATTTTCACAGTGTGTGTGAAAGGATTTCTCTTTGGATCGATCGTTACCATCTCCGATGATCATACAGATTTCTAGTAAAAATTGATTTGTACATAACATCTTGCATAATAAAGCGTATTTCAGAAAATAGAATTCTTCCTCTGATCTCTCTAGTAGCTCAGTGGTTAGAGCACCTGGCCGGAAATCAGTTGACCTGGTGTTCGAATCCCAGCGGAGTGAAAGGAGAAGATCTTTTTTCTGAATAAATTCAATGTAAGGTTTTTTGTTGTTTAATAATGATTATTAATCATTTTTTCTTGATATTCTATTTATATAGTGCAAAAAAAAAAGTATAGTGCAAAATGCGTCTCAAGAATAGGACAAAGTTGTACTTTCCTGTAATTTTGGTTGTAATTTATTGTATTTATTTATAGATTCCTGTAAAAATACTTCTAGTTTTTTGTACTTTTTTGTAAAAATATTTCCACCAGGGCGTATCTTATTATTCCTCAAAACCATAAATGACGTAGAGTAAGAGACCCTCATCATAGTTTTTCAACCAATGTTTTCAAATCTCTATATGTCTCTCACAAAGGATCCATTATCTTATTATCGATGTATATTTCTGATTATATTCAGTTTCTCTTATTTTATTTTTCTGGTTCTTCTTTCTCATCTTGCTGGTCGTATTATTTTTATTTTCGCTATACCCACCGGAAACTCCAGGATTTGTTTCTTCAAAGTTAATTTGCGTAAGAAGTGGCACTGTAAAACGAGCAACTTGAGAAGGGATGGTGTACCTGTGATCATTTCCTTTAAAACCGAGAGTCTACTTTCACCAGATAGAACAGAACTCAGCTCTTTCGTAAAGACTCTTTAGGGAGATGTAAGTGTTGAAATCGTGTTAAGTACTTCTTTTTTGTTGTATTTCTTTAGCTCAAAAAATCTGCCTTGGCGTGAATAGATTAGATGCCCGTAGCACGTTAAGCTGCTTCGTTAAAATCCACTTCAAGAGGGAAGCGAGACGAAAGCTTGAAAATTAAAATTCCAGTAGATCTAGTTTATATTCCTTTTCCTTAAATTCCTTTGGAAAATTTAACTGCAAAAATATACCAACGTTTCGGTCGTCCTTTAATCAACAGCCATGGGTAAACCAGGATGAAGACTGAAGAGTAAAACAGAAGCGAGGTCCAAAATACGTTAGGAATTGCAAATCTCAAAAAAAAAAGAAAAAATTTTATTTTTGATGTTAATGTTCTTCACTGATGCTTGTCTGATGCTCTAACTCTCTGGGTTAGAGCATCAGAT
>CAKNYM010051614.1:307434-345301 GCA_932195095.1 Andricus curvator | reverse complement strand
TAGACAAAAAAATTATCATGACAATTAAAAACAGAAAATTTTTTATTTTTGATGTTAAGGTTCTTGACTGATGCTTGTCTGATGCTCTAACTTTTTGGGTTAGAGCATCAGACCGGCAATCCGAAAGACCTGTAGTTCGAATCCCAGCGGAGCAAGAGAGCATTTTTTTCAAAATTCAAAAAACCAATTGTAAAAAAAAGAAAATATTGATTTTAGACCAGTAGACAAAAAATTATCATGACAATTAAAAACAGATTTTTTTTTTATTTTTGATGTTAAGGTTCTTGACTGATGCTTGTCTGATGCTCTAACTCTCTGGGTTAGAGCATCAGACCGGCAATCCGAAAGACCTGTAGTTTGAATCCCAGCGGAGCAAGAGAGCATTTTTTTTACAATTCAAAAAACCAATTGTAAAAAAAATGAAATATTGATTTTAGACCAGTAGACAAAAAAATTATCGTGACAATTAAAAACAAAGAAAATTTTTATTTTTGATGTTAAGGTTCTTCACTGATGCTTGTCTGATGCTATAACTCTCTGGGTTAGAGCATCAGACCGGCATTCCGAAAGACCTGTAGTTTGATTCCCAGCGGAGCAAGAGAGCATTTTTTGCACAATTCAAAATATCAATATTCGAAAAAAATATTGATTTTAGACCAGTAGACAAAAAAATTATCATGACAATTAAAAACAGAAATTTTTTTATTTTTGATGTTAAGGTTCTTGACTGATGCTTGTCTGATGCTCTAACTCTCTGGGTTAGAGCATCAGACCGGCAATCCGAAAGACCTGTAGTTTGAATCCCAGCGGAGCAAGAAAGCATTTTTCTTCACAATTCAAAAAAAAAAATATTGATTTTAGACCAGTAGACAAAAAAATTATCATGACAATTAAAAACAGAGAAAATTTTCATTCTTGATGTTAAGGTTCTTCACTGATGCTTGTCTGATGCTCTAACTCTCTGGGTTAGAGCTTCAGACCGGCAATCTGAAAGACCTGGAGTTCGAATCCCAGCGGAGCAAGAGAGCATTTTTCTTCACAATTCAAAAAACCAATATTCGAAAAAAAAAATATGGATTATAGACCAGTAGACAAAAAAATTATCATGACAATTAAAACAAGAAAAATTTTTGTTTTTGATGTTAAGGTTCTTGAGTGATGCTTGTCTGATGCTCTAACTCTCTGGGTTAGAGCATCAGACCGGCAATCCGAAAGACCTGTAGTTCGAATCCCAGCAGAGAAAGAGAGCATTTTTCTTCACAATTAAAAAAACCTATAATCGAAAAAAAATGATTTCAGATCAGTAGAGAAAAAAATTATCATGACAATTAAAAACAGAAATTTTTTTATTTTTGATGTTAAGGTTCTTCACTGATGCTTTTCTGATGCTCTAACTCTCTGGGTTAGAGCATCAGACCGGCAATCCGAAAGACCTGGAGTTCGAATCCAAGCGGAGCAAGAGAGAATTTTTTTCACAATTCAAAAAATCAATATTAAAAAAAAAAGAATTGGTTTTAGGCTAGTAGACAAAAAAATTATCATGACAATTAAAAACAGAAAAAGTCAAAGAAATTCATTTAACTCAAGTTGAATTAAAAAAAAGGAAAATCATGAAAACCTATTGTTGAACGTAATTAATCATGCGATCATAAGCATTATTTAATTTCTTTAAATAAGTTTTTTGATTTGTAGATATATTTTTTTTAATGATAAGCATTTCCATAAATTCTCCCTTACTCTCATTACTTTCGTCATGTAAAATTACAGCATTATCCCAAATCAATTTTTTGTGGGCAGTGTCTTAAAAAAAAAGAATTTGCTTAATAATATTAAAATTTTCTTTATGCAACGACTCTTTTTTCAGCTATAATTTTTGCTTATAAAATTTTCCATTAAATTTAAAATTATGTGTTTATAATGAAACTCGTCGCTTTTAGAAACCCTTTTTTGACTATTCCTCCATTCTGAATTCACTTCATTTTCAAAAAGAATTGTTTTGGTGGCAAAAATAAATAAAAAACTATTTTTTTAACATGATGTTTTATATGAAAAACAACGTTATTCAATAATAATTTATTCATTTTAAAGAATTGAATAAGCATAAGTTATAGAGAATCTCTGCATCGTTGAATATTTCGTTTGAAAAACTAATTTGAAATAAAATTTTTTTAACATTTTGAATTCAACTAAAAAAGATGAATTTTCAAAAAAATACGTGAATTTTCAAACAGAAAAGACCCATGTTTAATTGAAATAATCAATTTTAAACCAAAAATTTGAATCTTATATTTTTAGTGAAGACAATTAATTATCTTTCAAAAAACAAAAATAGTTAATTTTTCAAAATTAAATTTATTCAGAAAAAAAATTCCTAGTAAAAATATTTAAATTCTTAACCAAAGAAATGAAATTTTCATTTAAACTGACGAATTTTGACAAAAAAATGAATTTCCGAGAAAAGATTTCCACATGCAACCAAAGCGTTGAATTTTCAACCAAAAAGTTATTATTTTTAAATCAAAAAAATTAATTTTTCACAAAAAAGATGAATTATCAACAAAATACATGAATCTTAAACCAAGTACATGAATTTTTAACGGAAAAAAAGAATATAAAACTAATAGTTGAATTTTCAGTTCAAAAACTAATTATAAACTAAAAATAAAACAAATTTTCAACAAAAAGTGATAAATCTTCAAACAAAAATTGAGTCTTTCAATTTTCAGTTTGAAAACCCAATTAGAAAAAATATTTTTTTTAACCGTTTTAATTTAACCAAAAAAGAAAAATCTTCAACAAAGTAGTTGAATCCTCTAACAGAATGATGAATTTTCCTGGAACAGGATTAATTTTCTACCGAAATAAATGAATTTTTAACCAAATATATGAATCTTCTATCCAATTATTGAATTTCTAAGCCAAAAAGACGAATTTTCAAAAAAAGGTTAAGTTTTAAGCAAACAAACGAATTTTTAACTAAAATGCTCAATCTTCAACCAAAACAAAAATGATATTTTTATAAAGTAATTCAACTTTAAACCAATCAGTTGATTTAAAAAAAAAATTATTTCTCAACGAAACATCTAACAGTCAAGATTTCAGCAAAAAAACTTTTTTGTCAACAAAACTTTTCAAGTTGAAATAAAAAACAGTTAATTTGAACCAAAAAGAGCGAATTTTACAAAAAATATTTGAATTATTATCAACCAAAGCAAATTATTTCGTAACCAAGCATTTGCACTTTGAACCAGAAAGAATGAATTTTTAACCAAGAATAATTATTTTCTACCCAAATAGGCGAATTTTTAACAAGATTCATGGAAATCTACAATATCGATCAAAGTTATATCCTCTAATACAGAGAATATTCAACCTCCTCAGACTAGATGGAGCTATAAATTGAAAATTTTCTAATTAAATTCATTCAGAAAAAAGATCTCCTTTTACTCCGCTGGGATTCGAACACCAAGTCAACTGATTTCCGGTCAGGTGTTCTAACCACTGAGCTACTAGAGAGATCAGAGGAAGCATCCTTTTTCTGAAATACGCTTTGTTATGCAAGATGTTATATACAAATCAATTTTTACTAGGAATCTGTATTATCATCGGAGATGGTAAGTTGACCTAGTGTTAGAATCCCAGCGGAGTGAAAGGAGAAGATCTTTTTTCTGAAAAAATTTAATTTCAAAATATTTAATTTATATCTTCATCTAGTCTGAGGGCGTTCAATATTTTCCGTATTAGAGGGTATAACTCTGATCAATATTGTAGATTTCCATTTTCACAGTGTGTGTGAAAGGATTTCTCTTCGGATCGATCGTTACCATCTCCGAAGCTAATACAGATTCCTAGTAAAAATTGATTTGTATATAACATCTTGCATGATAAAGCGTATTTCAGAAAAAGGATTCTCCCTCTGATCTCTCTAGTAGCTCAGTGGTTAGAGCACCTGACCGGAAATCAGTTGACCTGGTGTTCGAATCCCAGCGGAGTGAAAGGAGAAGATATTTTTTCTGAATGAATTTAATTCAGAAATATAACGTTAAACTTTCCACCAAAACAAAATTAACTTTTAGCCAAGAATAGATGGATTTCCTTATCAGGTGGTATTAATTTCTTGAAAGTTTTTTCGAAATAAAGAGAAAAAATAAAAATTCTTTAAAAAATGAGTCAAAAGTTTATGGACAACCTCTAATCTGTTGAGTTAATCCGCCGTCTAAGTTAATCTTTGAATTATATTAATTTTCTCAAATGAAAAAAATATTTAATTCAAAGTATTCTTATAGTAGTATCAAATAGTTTAAACATATTACTCATTGTTTGTTTGACGGTTATATAAAATTAAAATTATATTTCTTATTTAAAAATAGGAGGGGGGTCAGCTTCAGTGTTACATGATATTTCGAGGGGATGTTCACCGAAATGTCACAAATTACACTGCGTTGGTCAGGTGTTCGTCCGTCGTACCTTTCTTCCGGTAGGGGAAGTGTGGGAATGGAGAGGGCGGGAAAATCTGGAGAGGGGAAGTATACGAGGGGAGTGTGAAGAAGGAGTGGTGAGTGAAGGGGAAGTGTGGGAAGCTAGGGTAAACAACGTGGTTGGAGAAGTAAGAGAGGAGGGGAGAAGGATCAGGAGGAAGGAAGTAGCTGAAGGAATGGGGAGTACGAAAGGGGAGAAGTTGTGGAGAGGAGTAGAAGTAGTCGAGGTGAATAAAAAGGAGAGGACGTAATTGTGGGGTGAAGTCGTGGGGCGGGAGGGGAAGTAGTTGAGGAGGGGTGGTAAGTACAAGGGTGTGAGGGCATATGGATTGGTAGGATCGGATAGTACAAAACAGGATAGAAGAGGAGAGGAGTGGAGAGAGAGGATGGAGTAATGGGAGGAGGGAAGGGGAGATTAGAACAACTGAAGAATCAGGAGAAAGGAAGTAGGTGAAGGAATGGAGAGTATGAAAGGGGAGAAGTAGTGGAGAGAAGTAGAAGTGGTCGAGATGAATAAAAAGGGAGAGGAAGTAAGTGTGGGGTGAAGTCGCGGGGTAAGAGGGGAAGTAGGTGAGGAGGGGTGGTAATTACAAGGGTGTGAGGTCATATGGATTGCTAGGATCGGATAGTACAAAACAGAATAGAAGAGGGAAGGAGTGGAGAGAGAGGATGGAGTAATGAATGAACGTCATAATAGGTTCAAAAACCTTTTTTTGTTGCTCATGGAGCCTGCTTTGACTGATATTTTGTTCAGATAGATGTCTAAATTTAATATTCATATTTCGGGTAGAATTCAAGTCCCATGGTGCAAAAGGACTTGGTTATATAATTGTTAAGGAATGCCGGTGTAGTCAAACAGAATTCATCTTACATATCTCGGATACGCATGGTAGTGCTTTCTTGAAGATAGTATTAAAGTAGCGTAGCCATTGAAAGTTTAACGTGCCGTATAAGCATGTAAGCTTCTGCAAGGGAGTAGTATCGCGCACATTCAGCTTTTTCTCCTGTCTACCTCAAGATTGCTCCAAAGATATGTGCGGTACGAGCCGCAATAAATAACCTGCCACCTCCGTGTAAGTGTACTACTTGCGCGAATTGTGTACGTTGCAGTTGTTGCACAATGAACTCCCATGACCAGTTCAGGGTATCAAATGCCGTTCTTTCCACCTGTACCTCTGAATTGTGGTCGAAATGTGTTCATAAGAGGAAATCCTGTTTAGTATGCTGCATCAACTTTACGAAATGTTATGCTGTAAAAAGAATCTAACCATTGGTATTGTTGATTTGAAGTTACAAGGATATTCATCCAAGTTGAACAAACTACGCGGAAAAAATTTTGAGCTGTGAAACCTAATTTATTCCTTATTAGAGATCAACCTATAGCTGTAAATGACCCTGCCACGTCAATCTTTTTCTATCTCTCTGTCAATCTGAATTACCGTCTATCTTTTTTAATCTCCTCTTTTTTATTTAATCCTATCCTACATCTATCAACGTCTATCTTTTTCCATCTCTTTGTTAATCTAAATTCACGTCTACCTTTTTCAATCTCCTCTTCTCTATCTCATGTGATTCTTCCTCTGTACACTTCAATCTTTTACTATCTCTCTGTCAATCAAAATTCCCGTCTATCTTTTTCAAATCCTTCTTTTTCATCTTATCCTATCCTTTATCTAGCCGCGTCAATCTTTTTCTATATCTCTTTGTTAATCTAAATTCCCATCTATCCTTTTCAATCTCTTCTTCTCTATTTTATAGTATACTACATCTATCAACTTCTATCTTTTTCCATCTCTTTGTTAATCTAAATTTACGTTTATCTTTTTCAATACCCACTTCTCTATCTGGTCCTATCCTTTGTCTATCCACGTCAATCTTTTTATATCTCTCTGTCAATCTGAATTTACGTCTATCTTTTTCAATATTCACTTCCCAATGAAACTTGAAACAATGAACTTTCGAAAGAATTGAATTTTTTGATAAAAAATAAATAACCAGAGTTATAGCATTTAAAAAATTAAAAAAAAAACTAAAATGAAAATTTAAAGCCAAACAACGCATGATATGACAAAAAGTTTGAAGGAGAAAAACGTTGCTTTTTGAACAAAAAAATAATGAAAAATCAAAACTTCCATTTTCCGGTCAAACTATACAAGATACGAAAAAATATGAATCAACAACAATTGTGCGTTTGAAAAAGATCGAAAAATTTGTTGATCTTTTTGAAAGGAGGCGTAGTTTTTGTTTGAATTCGTGACAAACAGCATTAGCAATGAAAAATTAATTTTTTTTAAATTTGGACAAGCGTCACAAGCTACGAAAAAAAAAATAAAACAAAAGTTGTTCACCCAAAAAGAGCTACAAATTTCCTATCAATTATTTTTTGATAGAATGCATGGTTTTGGTTTAATTCGTAAAAAACAACATCGAAAAATAAAAAATAAATTAATCTTTGGACAAACGTCACAAACTATGAGAACAATTGATTGACCAAAGTTGCTCATCCAAAAAAAGCTACAAATTTGTCATCAACAATTTTTTAATTGGGAGCGTAGATTTTATTTTAATCGTAAAAAACAAAATAAAAAATAAAAAAATTAAGCTTTTGGAAAAACGACACAAGAGACGAAAAAAAAATTAAAAGAAAGAAGTTGTTCAACCACAAAAAATCTACAAATTTTTCATAAACACTTGTTGTAAAAATAAATCAATTACCTGTTCGGGAAAAGGACACAAGCTACAATAACATTTTATTTAAGAAAATTTTTCACCTAAATTATATCTACAACTTTGCTTGATTATTGAATTTTTTGAAAGAAAAGGACACCTGTGAGCAAGCAATACTTTTGTTTCAACGAGGTTTATTCTCTGGTATTTCTATATTTTTCCAATGAATATTGAATCATTGTATATATTTTTTATTCTTTTTAAGAAAAGGACAACTGTGAGAGCAAGATATGTTTGTAACAAAAAGCTTTATTCTCTGGTATTTCTATAGTTTCATAATGAATATTGACTACTGTTTTTTTTTTATTTTGAATATTAAAATTTTTTAATTTTTAAAATTAAAACTTCTTTTAATTTTTTAAATAAAAGGATACATGTGAGCGAACAATTCTATTGATTCAAGAAGGTTTATCCTCTGGTACTTCTATATTTTTACAATAACTATTCAGTAATCTTATTTATTCTTTTTTTTCAAGAATAGCATACCTGTAAGCGAATAATACTTTTGATTCAAGAGCGTTTATACTTTATTAGCTGATATTTCTATATTTGAATAATGAATATGGATTAATGTTATTTATTTTTTGAAGAAAAGGATACCTGTGAGCAAACAAATTTTTTGATTCGAGAAGGTTTATCGGCTGGTAATTCTACATTTGAACAATGAATTTTGAATAATGTTATTAATTTTTTATTTTTTAACGGAAAGAATACCTGTAAGTGAACAATACTTCTAATTCAAGAAGGTTTATCGGCTGGTATTTCTATATTTGAATGCTGAATATTGAATTATGTTATTTATTTTTCCTTCCTAGTAGAGGAAGCTTTGTAATGGTAACATTTTCCAAAAATTTTAAATTCATTTAATTAAACTCTCCTTAATTTAAAAATGTCTAATACAATGTTCTAAGTAATTGTCCGCAGGTGTGTGTCTGTGGATGTGTGTGTGGATGTCACACTTTTTTGTGAACACGATAACTTTAAAACGGTTTTCTGACCGAAGGATTGCTAAAAATATTCATTGCATTTTTTTTAGCACTTAATAATATTTTGAAAATCGGTTTTTTATAGTAAAGCTTTTTTCATTAACATAATTCAAAGTTGATGCAACAATATAAAAGATTCCTTGGTTCGAGCCCAATCGATTGATCTACAATATAAAAACATTTTATTGAAGAGTAAGGAAGTTATCGTCATTTATATTATACATAAAATCGATTTTCATAGTAAAAATTGTTTCATTCTCATAATTTAAAGTTGATGCGAGAATAGAAAAGATGTGTTGATTCGAGCCGAATCGATTGACTACAACATTGATACATTTCATTAAAGAGTAAGAAAGATATGGTAATATAATATTTGAAAATAAGTTTTTTTATAGTAAAAGTTTTTTCTTTAACATAATTCAAAGTTGATGCAAGAATGAAGAAGATTCCTTGGCTCGAAAAAAATCGATTGACCTATAATATTGATACCTTTTATTAAAGAGTAAGGAAGTTATGGTGACTTATATTATACTAAAAATCGATTTTTAGAGTAAACATTTTCTCATTCTCATAATATAAAGTTGATGCAATAATGAAAAAGATTTCTTGGCTCGAAACAAATCGATTTACCTATAATATTGATACATTTTATTAAACAGTAAGGAAGCTATGGTAATGCATAATATTTGAAAAAAAAACGGGATTTTTTATAGATTCTAGCGAAAAGTAACAAATGCCATAATTTCGGATAGAAAATTAAACATTTTTTGTAGAAAATTCCTTCTTTTATTAAATTTTTCTGTTAAAAATTCGTCTTTTTTCGTTGAATTCCACTGTTTTTTATTAAAAAATTCAAATGATTTTGTTTAAAAATTCAACCTTTTGGTTGAAAGTTCATTTTTTAAATTGAAAACTTAACTCTTAACTCAAATCAACTTACTATAAAGCTGGGAAAGGGAGAGGGTGCGACAGAATTTCGGCCTTCCCTTTTCTAGCTCAAAAAATTACAATTTTAAATAAAAAATTTGATTTCTTTGATTTGCTATCGTATTTAAAAAATTTTCCGTATTATTTTGTAATTTTGTATTTTTTTAAATTTCTATTCTTAAATTAATAAAAATAAAAACTTCAGTTTGTCTATTATTTAAATAAAAATCACAAATGCTTCCTCTATGAGGAAGCAAATACATTTCCTAACGGGAAGCAAAGTTCTCGTGAAGTGAGCACCATATAAATATAAATACAAATGAAGTGGAAACACTCGAAATCGAATTCACAGCTAGTTTATTTAAAAAAAAAAAGGATACCTGTGAGAGAATGATACTTTTATGTCAAGAAGGTTTATTCTCTGGTATTTTGCTTCCTCATACAGGAAGCTTTATAATGATGACATTTTCCAAAAATTTTTAATTCATTTAAATGAAGCTTCCCCAATTTAAAAATGTCCAATACAATGTTCTAAGCAATTGTCCGTGTGTGGGTGTGTGTGTGTTGATGTGTGGATGTCACGCTTTTTTGTGAACACGATAACTTGAAAACGGTCGGAGATAAATTGATTGAAATTTGTGGGCTTATTTTTCCGACTAATATCTTGAAACTGACAAAAGGATTTCTAAAAATATTTGTTGCATTTTTTCTGAGCACTTAATAAAATTTGAAAAAACCGTTTTTTATAGTAAAATTGTTTGCAATAACATAATTCAAAGTTGATGCAAGAATACAAAAGATTCCTTGGTTCGAGACGAATCCATTGACCTATATTTTTAATATATATTTTTCAAGTGTAGGGAAGGTATGGTAATTTATATATTTTGAAAATCGGGTTTTTATAGTAAAACTTTTTTCATTATCATAATTCAAAGTTGATACAAGAACAGAAAATATGTGTTGATTCGAGTCGAATCGATTGACCTATAATATTAATACATTTTATTGAAAAGTAAGGAAGTTATGGTGATGCATAATATTTGAAAATACGGTTTTTTATAGTAAAACTTTTTTCTTCAACATAATTCAAAGTTGATGCAAGAATATAAAATATTCATTGGTTCGAAGCGAATCGATTGACCTATAATATTAATACATTTTATTGAAAAGAAAGGAAGTTATGGTGATGCATAATATTTGAAAATACGGGTTTTTATAGTAAAACTATTTTCATTAACACAATTTTAAGTTGATGCAAAAATATAAAAGATTTATTGGTTCGAGAAGAATAGATTGTTCTATAACATTTATACACTTCATGAAAGATTAGGGAAGTTATGGTAATTTATATATTTTGAAAATCGGTTTTTTTATGGTAAAACGTTTTCATTAGCATAATTCAAAGTTGATGCAAGAATATAAAATATTCCTTGGTTCGAAACCAATCGATAGACCTAGAATATTAATACATTTCATTAAAGAGTAGGGAAAATATGGTAATTTATATATTTTGAAAATCGGTTTTTTATATTAAAACTTTTTTCATTATCATAATTCAACGTTGATGCAAGAACAGAAAAGATGCGTTGAATCGAGTCGAATCGATTGACCTTGAATATTAATACATTTTATTGAAGAGTAAGGAAGCTATGGTAATGCATAATATTTGTAAATACGCCTTTTTATAGTAAAACTTTTTTCTTCAACATAATTTAAAGTTGATGCAAGAATATAAAATATTCCTTGCTTCGAAACGAATCGATTGACCTATAATATTAATACATTTTATTAAAGAGTATGGAAGTTATTGTGATTGATATATTTTGAAAATCGGTTTTTTATAGTAAAACTGTTATCTCTAACATAATTCAAAATTGATGCAAGAACGGAAAAGATTCCTTGATTCAAGGCAAGTCGATTGATCTATAATATTAATACACTTTATTGAAGAATAAGGAAGTTATGTTCATCTATAATATTTGAGTCATCTGCTCCAAACAGAAAAACTTTTTTCATTGACATAATTCAAAATTGACGCTTGAATAGAAAAGACTTTTTGATCCTAAGTTTTCAAATAGGGTAATTCTGACAAATTTTGTAAAGAAATCATAAAGCTGGGGAAGGGATAGGGTGCTACAGAACTTTTCCCATCCCTTTTCCAGCTCGAAAAATTAGCATTTCGAATACAAAATTTGATTTGTCTGATTTGTCTTTGTATTTTAAAAAATTTTTGTAATGTTTTGTAATTTTGTATATTTTGTAAATTTCTATTATGAATACAAACAAAGTGAAAACACTCGAGAACGAATTCACAGCTAGTTTGACAAAGTAGTTGGATTTTTGACAAATTTGATTATTTTTAAATCGAAAAATTAAAAAAAAAAAAAAAATCAACCAAACATGGAATCGTGAAATTTCTATTTACAAAATTATTGATTCACCAAAAACAAAAAAGAATTTTTAACAAAATAGTTGAATCGTCCACCAAATAGACAAATTTTCAAGAAAACAGTTGACTTCAATTAATTTTCTACCCACAAAAAAAATAAATACATCAATTTTCAACAAAACAGTTCAGTTAGCAACCAAACGTATGAATTTTGAAGTAAGAAGAAGTAAGAATAGTTAAATTTTCAGTTTTAAACAATAAACTTTTAACCAAAAAAATAACTCTTTAACCAAATCGTTACATTTCGAATGAAAGAGCTAAACTTTCAAATGAAAAAAAATAAAATTTTAACTAAAAATGGATTAGTTATATCTTCAGTCAGATAAAAAAAAACAACGAATTTTCAACCAAGAATATGAGTTTTCAAGCAAGGAGATTAATTTTCTACCAAAGGGTACAAATTTTCAACAAAATAAATGAATGTAGAACCAGATAGTTGAATTTTCAACTAAAGAAGAATAAGTTTCAAAAATTAGTTTTTAACAACAACAAAAAAACGAATTTTCAACAAAATGGTTAAATTTTTCATCAGTATACATTTGCTAACGGGAAGCAAAGTGCTCGTGAAATGAGCACCATATAATTATAAATACAAACAAAGTGGAAACACTTGAGATCGAATTCACAGCTAGTTTATATTTCTGTAATGAATATTGAAAAATGTTATTTATTTTTTATTTGTTTAAGTAATGGATACGTGTGAGAGAACGATACCTCTGAAACAAAAAGCTTTATTCTCTAGTATTTCTATATTTTCGTAACGAACATTGACTACTGCTTTTTTTAATTTCAAATTTTTTAAAGAAAAAGGTACCTGTGAGAGGATGATACATTTGTTTCAAGAAGCTTTATTCTCTGTTTTATTAATATTTTTTAATGAATATTGACCACCGTATTTTTTTTTTTTTTTTTTTTGAGTTACTACCACACCTACTGTTATTTTTAACTGCTTTAGTAGGATTTCCGTTCTCAAATAAATTTCTCTTAAACCCACCTGAGAGACTATTGAGAACCAGATGAGAAATTTCAAGAGAATCATAAAGAGCGAAACTAGTCGTCGTTGTCTGAAACCTAAAGGTTTGCAGCAAACCTTATATTGTGGATCGAAAAAGTAGCGAGGACGTTCACAAACCGATACCCAATTTCAGTTATTAGATCCTAAAGTCGCTCGTCGTAAACGTTTCTCCGATAATATTGTAGGTATGAGGATCGAAATCGAGAGTGGCAGAAAAGAAGGGAATGACAAACGTTCAAGATGACTTTTATACAGCCTCGCGTACAGTTTATTTCGTGCAAATGTCATCCACCTTCTCAAAAAGTGAAGAGGGCAGGTTGTATTGACATTTTCACGACAGTATTGCAATAATTCGACTGTGCATTTCTACCTATCGAAATTTCAGACTTCCTTCAGATTTAATATACAGGCAACCTTTTGATAAAATCATATTAGAAACATTTTTATTTCGCAAGGCTTGTAAAAAAGAGTGACAAGAATTTTCACAGTAATATATGAACATTAATTAGTAAATGTGATTAGAGTTGAGATTATGGTACCCTTCTGTGATCTATGAAACATGATGACTTTGTAAAGCTCTTCGCCTGGGGTGATCGCTAGAGAGATTGATCAGCAACCTGGGTCGCTTGAACACCACAGGGTTTTGCAACCAATACGATCAGCTGCCCCTCTTTCAAAAAAATTTTTTCTCATTTCATTTGATAAATGGCTAAAATAAAACAAAAAAACATACAAACATAATATTTTAATAGACTTCACAGTCCAAATGCTAGCTCTTAAAACAGGGGAAGTACTGTATTTAATTCGATATGAAACGCTTAATTTTTTGAGCAAAAGAGACGAATTTGTAACGAAATATTCGATTGTTTTACCTATAAAAACGAATTTTCAATCAAGTATTGGAATTTTCAAACAAAAAATAATTCTTGCAACAGTTGCATTTTTAACCAGATAGTCGAATTTTCATGTCAAAAACACGAAATTTTTTAAAAAGTGTTGAATTTTTAACCAACCGAGAAGAATTTTTAACCAAGATCTCTTGTACAAAAAATTGAATTTCTGATTCAAAAAACATGAATTTGAATTCAATAAGACGAATTTTCAACAAAGAAGTTAAACTTTCGAAAAAAAGATGACTTTTTCACAAAATAGTTGAATTTTCATCAAAATAATTATATTTTCAACAAACTAGTTAATTTTTACCCACATAAATGATTACTATTAATAATAATTATTTATATAATAATAATTATATAATAATAATAATAATTAATAATTATTTTCAACAAAATTGTTTAACTTTTTAACACCAAATTTTTTGAATTTTCGAAAAAAAAATTAATTTTGAACAAAAAATGTAATAATTAATATTTCAACAACAAAAATATTTTGATTTTAAATAACCAAAAATAGAATACTCAAAAGATGATTTTTTAACAATATAGTTGATTGTTCAACAAAGTAAATGAATTTTCAACCAAAGAGTTAATTTTTATCAACATAAATCATTATTATTATTGATAATAATAAAAAGTCAATTTTTGACAGAGATCAATTTTCATTCAAGTAATTAAATTTTCAACCAAAAATATAATACTAGGCTTAACAAAAAAAAATTAATTTAAGAAAAAAAACTCTTGGATTTTCAGAAAAACATTTTATTTTTAACAGAAAGTGTGATAGTTAAATATTTCAACAAAATAGATTTTAATTTCAAACCACAAAAAGTTGAATTCAACAAAAAAAAACGAATTTTCAACCAAAAATGGAATAATTCAATTTTTCGTTAGAAAAATTAATGCTTAATCTTAAAAGAAAAAGAATTTTCAACAAAATAGTTAATTTTTTTACCAAAGAGATGAGTTGTCAACTAAGTGTTGAATCTACAAACAAGAAAAATTAATTTTTAACAAAAAAGTTCAAGTTTTCACAAGCAGTTGAATTTTCTAATCAAAGAGGTGAATTTTCAACCAAGAAGAATAATTTAATATCAAAAAATACAAATTTTTAACAAACTCAATTAACTTTCAACAGAATAGTTTAATTTTTGACAATATAGTTAAATTTTTTACCAAGAAAGATAAATTTTCCGCCAACCAGTTGAATTTAAACAACAAAATAAAATTAATTTTTAACCACACGGTTGAATTTTCAACCCACAAAAATAATTTTTAAATCAGATCGTCGTATTTTTAATTACAAAATTTTAAAATTCAGCCAAAAACAGTTGCATTTTTAACCATATAGTGCAATTTTTTATACAAAAAGTCTAATATTCAACAAAGCAAATAGATTTTAAGCAAGATAATTTAATTTTTCTTTAACAGATAAATTTTCAAGGAAATAGTTGAATTTTCAACTCATATTATGAATCTGCAACAATCAAAAATAAATTTTTAATGAAGCAGTTCAAACTTTAACCAGGCAGTTGAATTTTCATTGAAAAAAGTCAAATTTAACTAAAAAGGTGAAATTTGTGCAAAAATTATAATAATTGATATTCTAAAAAAAAAGATTTTAATTTTAGATCAAAATCAGTTGGAAAAGACCAAAAACAAAAAAGTCGAATTTTCAACTAAATGTTGAATCTTCGACCAAAACAGAT
Source organism: Andricus curvator (assembly GCA_932195095.1). Lineage (NCBI taxonomy): Eukaryota > Metazoa > Arthropoda > Insecta > Hymenoptera > Cynipidae > Andricus > Andricus curvator. The sequence continues at coordinate 330,114 of CAKNYM010051614.1, read as the reverse complement.
AAATCTTTAACCAAACAGTTGTATTTGTAACTAAAAAAGATAAAATTTCGACCAAAAGAAATTAATTTTCAATCCGAAAAAACGAATTTTTAACCAAAGTTTTGAATTTCTAAGTCAAATTGTAGAATTTTAAACTACGCATATAAAAACAATCAATTTTCGCAAAAAAAAATGGATAACTAGAGTTTTTATTCGAGAAAATTAATTCTCAGTGAAGAGAATTAATTTTGAATACAGAAAAACGAATTTACAACAAAACTGTTAGATCATAAAATAAATAGTTGAATTTTCAATTAAGAATATTAATTTTCTACTAAAAAGATGAATTTTCAACAAAAAAGAATAATTTCCTACCACAAGAGACAAATTTTCAGCAAAACATGTGAATCTTCAACCAATAAAATGAATGTTTAACAAAGTAAAAAATGGTTTAGTTAAATGTTTAGCTAAGAAAATTAATTTCCAACTAGAAACACAAACAAATTTTCAACAAAATAGATCTTCAACCAAATAGTAAAAGTTTTAACAAAAAGAGGTGCATTCTGAACCAAAAATATAACAGTAGAATTTTCAATTAAAAAAAAAAAATTTCAACGAAAATTAGTTGGATTTTTCAAAACATGTGAAAAAAGGGGAATTCTTTATGAAGGGGGCAAATAGGGGGATAGGGAAAACAGTGACGTCTGACTTCCTTTAACAATGGGGATACATCCTCTTTTATAATCCCAATTTGATAAAATATTCTCTACAAGAAAACCATAAAGAAGCATCAATTAAACTAGATTTTTCAAATCCAGAATAATTAAAATCTCGATATGAATTCCTCGCAATAAAAAGAAGAATCTTCTAAATAAATACACGGTTCATGATGCAGGCAAGACATAATTAAATTTTTTTCTCCTTTTTTTATCGGGTCGGTCATCGGAAGTTCTGATTAAATTCCTGAGTGAAGTCGCTCATAGAAAGCCAAGTCTCTCGTGAGTCTCATGGCATTCGTGGAGCACAAGAGCAACTGGATGCTTACCCGCTTTAGTGCTGAAATCGTGTAAATATTGCTCTCCAGTTAAAAGAAATGAAAGAAGAAAGAGGTGGATTTGATAGGATAGACGATGCCAGCAAAGACTATTCACTGACGTTGACGAGGTTCTCTGCGTTGGAAAAGGTCTCAAATTGCATACACCTTTCCTCTGGAGGAGCTACATACGACACTTTCATTATATTATATTAAGACTATGAAAGTTTTTATTGATAGATGGTTAAAGTTAGAATGCGATGTTATGCGTCTGAGTGAATAAATACTTAAATAACGTAAAAGGTGTGAGATATTAGGATTATAATAAATTATCTAACTGGATTTTAAGAGGAAATCAAATTTATTAAAGAGAACCTCAATCACAGTGTCTGTCTAAATTTCTCTCTTTTTCATTAATTTTCGCTATTTTCCTAATTCTGATTTACATGCCTTTTCCAAACTGAATCCCCACTTTTTACCTCAAAAGTACATGGAATCAATTTTCTCACAATCTTTGCTCTAACCCATTTATCTTTTCCCTTGCTATATTCTCTAACAATGATTTCTTCCGCATCAGCAAAATCTACTCTTCTATTACCAGTTGAATTTTTTATTTGAGATACTTGTTTCTCTTCTACTACAGATCTAGTTTGTTTAGGATGCATTAAATTAAACTTTATTTTTATTTCTCTTCTTAAAAAAAGTTTTGCTGGACTAGATCCTACACGGAGAGAAATAGATAATAACTGTTAATACCTGGATATTAAATCGTAATAAATCTGTTATTTAACTATGGGACGACTATTTAGATATTTAGATTTAATATCCCCAGATATTAAGCTTTTTAATATCCGCGATATTAAATGTAAATATCTAAGATATTACAATTAGAATGAGAAGTTCAAAAACCTGTAATATCTTGGATATTAATGTTTAATATCCTTGGTATTACATTTAAAAATCTCAGATATTAATGTGAAATATCCAAGATGATAAAGTTAATTATCTCGGCTACTACTGTTTATCATATGAAATTTTAAACAGTAATATCTTATATATTTCAAATAACTATCTACGGTACTAGGTTCTGTTTATAATTATATTCTTAATTTAAAATGAATCAATTTGACTGTCTAAACAATGTAATTTCGATCGAAATGAATAAAATATTTCATTTTGGTCGACATTACATTGATAGATCAGTCAAAATGACTAATTCAGATTAGGAGTATAGTATAAACAGATATAATAAATAAATGAAAATTCATTTTATAAAAAGTAGGGAACAATTCAAAATTGTTATTAAAAATTGAAATATAATTTTTTTTTATTCATCATTCGTCACAGTCTGTGACGACGTACATTTTACCATTGGATTTGCTTAACAAACTGAGTTCTTTTAGTTTGAACAACCTCGTAAGCGAAGGAATGTTCATAGAATGACATTGGTCATCAGAAAATCAAAATTCAATTGCGAATCTTAACCCGATTACGAATATTTTCAAAAGAAAAAAATTTTTAAAATAAATTTCATGTTCAGAAATCTTCATAAATATTCATAGAAGCGTAATTTTTCGAAATGAAAAATTATTTAAAATTTTCCCAAGAACCTTTACAACATTTTTATATTGTCTTGAAACCTTCAAAAATCCTTAAGAAACTTGAAAATTTTTGTTTCAAATGTAACAAAATCTATATTTCGTTCTACATTGTTGGAAACCTATGAAAAACTTAAATTATTTTGAAAATATTTTCAGAACTTCTAAATATCTTTTTAAATAATTTGAATGTTTCCTGCAAATTGAAAGTAATTGCCTTTACATTTTCCAGATTTTCCGAATTTTCGCAGAAGAATGTAGAAAGTTTAAAGGGACTTTTTTTCCGGTATATATTTTTTCAGATTTCGAAATAAAATTTGCAAGCTTTTTAAAATACATTTGATAAGTTTGAGTAGAATGAAAAAATGTTCCTAATATTTCTACATAAAGTAAAATGATTTTTTATTTTAAATAATGTATTTCAAAAGATAAAATTGAAAAAAATGAAACATTCGAAAAGATTTTCCAACTTCTGGCGAAGGAATGTAAAAAATTGAAAGTCACTTTTTTCTATTTCGCAGGATTTTGAAAAAAATTTTAGGAACAATTCGAATAATTCTAAAAGATATGTAAAAATTCTGGAAAAAATTCAAAAATTATTCACAGTTTGAAAATATTCCTGAATATTGTAAGCAAATTATATATTTTTTTAGATTTGAAAATAAAATTTGCAAGCGTCTTAAGATATTTGATAGGTTTGAGGAGAATGAACAAATCTTACTAACATTTCTACGGAAATTGAAATGATTTTTTATTTTGACTAATGCATTTAAAAAGGTAAAATTGAATGAATGAAACATTCGAAAATTATTTTATTATTATTTTATATTATTTTATTTTGCAGGATTAACAAAAAATTTTAGTAACAATACGAATCATTCTAAAAGATATTTAGAAGTTCTGAAGAAAATTAAAAAATTATTTACAGTTTGGAAATATTCCGAAAAATTCTAAACCAATTTAAAATTTTTTTAGATTTCAAAATAAAATTTGAAAGCTTTTCGAGAATGTGCATAGGTTTGAAGATAATAAGAAAATTTTCTGCAGATTCATGGGGAAATTAAAGGAATTTTTTAAGAATATTTTCCAAATTGTCGAAATATTATCTAGAGAAAATTTAAAGGCACTTACTTTCAATTTGCAGGAAACATTCAAATTATATAAAATGATTTTTAGAAGTTCTAAGAATATTTTCGAAATAAGTTTTTAAAAGGTTTCCAACGATGAAGAAGGAAATATAGATTTTGTTACATTTAAAATAAAATTTTCAAGTTTCTTAAGGATTTTTGAAGGTTTCAAAACAATATAAAAACGTTGTAAAGATTATTTTGAAAATTGTTAAAAAATGTTCATTTTGAAAAATTACGCTTCCATGAATATTTATGAAGATTTCTGAAACATTAAAAAATAATGTGGATTGCACAAACAAATTGGAGTCAGTTTAAGCTTTCAGATACTTTTTACTAGACATTTCGGAGATTTTTTCAATGCGAGTTTCAATAGAAAAAGTGAGGGGCGTCGACTTTTGGACCCGAATTTAATTCTTTTATTCATTTATTAAAATGAGTAATTTTAACTTTCAGGGTAGAACTTGAATCTGATACCCTAAAACAGATATTTCAAATTATGTGATTGTTAATATTTGGATTTCAAATTATTCAATTTGAATCATTTTCAAGCAAAACATTGTCGGCTATAATCTTATTTTAATTTCCTAAACCAACTTCCAAAGATCAATAAGACGTGTTGGGAAACGAGAATTGACACATATGTAAAAATGTAAATTATAAAAAGAAAAAATCTTACACTCATTGTTTTCTGTTTCGTATAATAGATTTCGATTTTCTTTTTCACCAGCATTATTCGATTCCACACTATCTTGCGAATCTGATTTCTTATTCTAAAAATAAATCGTATATTAGTGTTTTACGTCTTAATCTCAACTTGAAGTTTATCGACTTCACTGTCTAAAAAAATGTATTTTAAAAATAACTTTTGATATGAAAATTGATTAATACAAAAATAAAAACTCGTATACCGATTGTAAGAAATTCTCACGAATATCTCGTTCCTCCAATAACTTCAACGAGTCTAAATCGATCTTATTCTCTAAAATAAAAGCAAATGATTTGACTCCTTGTTAATTTTTACGAAGGAAAGATTTAAAAAGTTCTGAAAATTTTCTTTTGTGACCTAAAAATAAGGTATTAATATATATTTTCGTGACATTTCAAAACGGCGTTCTCAAAATTAAGATTTTAATTTTGTCTTTCTTCTATGTTTTGTTAAATTAACAGACTTTTTGGGTTTCTAATAACTATAATATTTCATTTTTAGACGAAAATGATAAAAGTGCGTAATCAAATTTCTGGATAGTAGAATCGTCCACTTCCCAACTTTTCAGCAAACTGCTTACTGCATCCAAATCCATACTGCTATAAATTAAATAAAAAGATTTTAATAATCTACAAATATAGCAAAAAAGTATATTTTAACGAATTATGTTAGGAAAGTGTAATAGTTCTAAAAGTTTATACTTTTAGGTTAGGTTTGTCTTGGTCTACAATATTTTTTAGACATCATCTTGTACTTAGGTATGGAAAATTAATACTTACAGCTTCCCAGGACTATGCAAAGATCGCGATATATCTTATATACACAGAAGCACACACGGTGTAATCTAAATTCTCATCAATAACGCGATCAATGATTGAGCCAACGCCGTTTGATTCTTAAAGCTCCAATACATGACATGATGGCCGAGAATATTTAATATCTGAGGTATTAAAGGTTAATATCTCAGATTATAAGGGCTTGTAATCTTCATGCAATTATTCTATAATATCTCAGATTTTGAATTTTAATATCTCAAATTATAAGAACATTAATATATCTATTGTTATTAACACGCAATAATTTCAAAAAGGAGATATTTTACGCGATAATAGCTGGATGTTATGTAATAAAATTCAGATTTTCAATATCTAGTTCTTAATATCCAGTTTTCTCCGTGTATAGTTGCGCGACGGATACTCCTATAATTCATTAAAAATTTATGTAATGCTTGATGTCGCTGGATGATAAGGCAGAGGAAATGATTGTGTCACTCCTAAGTTTTTTTAAAAAATAGCAAATTCAGTACTTCTTAACTGTGGACCATTATCCGTTACCAAATGATTCGGCAAACCAAAACGAGCGAATAACTTTTCAAAAATTGATATTACTCTTTCGCTGTAGTACACGTTCCCATATCTACGATTTCTGGCCATTTAGAATGCGCTTCGATGACAATCAAAACCATTCTACCGCAAAGTGGACCTAAAAAATCTGCATGTAATCTTGTCCAAGGATTTTCCGGCCAAATCCAAGGTGTACATCTCACTTTTTCTGGAATATCGCAATTTGCTAAACACGCTTTACATTTTTTTTTTATTAATTCAGTATCTTTATCGATTCCTGGCCACCAAAAAAATGATCTACTGATCGCTTTCATTTTCACAATTCCTATATGTGATTCATGCAACTCTTCTAACACTCGTTTCTTTAAACTTTCTGGTATTACGACTCTTGTTCCAAGCATTACGCAATCTTTTTCGGAATACAATTCTAGTTTTCTATTAAAATATTTTGGTTCCTCAATAGAAAATTCTTTGCTAGAATTTGGCCAATCGGATACTGTGTACAATACAATTTTTTTAGGATTTTATCTTTTTTTGTTTCTTTCGCTATTAATTTCGCATCTAAAGTTGGAATTTTACTATCTTCCACGTATTTTAAATATGTATAATCTGATTTAAAAATCTTTTTCGCATCAGTCGAATCCGATTGTGGTAGTCGTGATAAACCATCTGCATTTCCATTTTTTTTTGACTTAACATATTTTATATTATATTTAAATGCAGATAAATAATGTGACCATCTTTGAAGACGGTTTGCAGCTACTATTGGAATTGATTTATAAGGCTCAAATATATGTACCAATGGTTTATGATTAGTTCTAAGTTCAAATTCTCTACCGTACAAATATTTATAAAAATTTTTACATCCAAAAACAATCGCTGCTGCATCTTTATCAATTTGAGCGCAAGCTCTTTCATTTTTGGGAATCGTTTGAGAGGCGAAAGCTATTGTCTTTTCTGATCCGTCTGGAAAAATATGAGCTAACACTGCCGATAAACCATAATCAGATGCATCGCAATTTAATATTATTGGATATATTTTAATATTTGTTCAATTATTCGCTGAAAATTACCAGGTGCAGATGAAACTCCATATGGCATACTGGAGATCCATCTTTGAAAATTTAACTCCTCCTTGTAAAGACGCAAAAATTTGGTCAATTAACGGTATTGGGTGTTTATCTATAATCAAATGTGGGTTGAGAGTTACCTTAAAGTTAACACAAATTTTAACTGAACCATCTGGTTTTAAAATTGGAATAATTGGTGTAGCCCATTCACTTGATTCAACTGGGATTAAATTTCCTAATTTTACTAGTCTTTCTAACTCATTTTCTACTTTATCCTTTAATTTCAATGCCAATTTAAATGGTTCTTTCCCTGATGGAATAGTATTTCCTTTCAAATATAGCTTGATTTTTTCACCCACTAACGTACCTTGACCGGGAGAGAAAAGTTCTTTAAATTCTTCTTTAATACTATTCGTTATAATATTTTCCTCTTGCAAATTTTCAATCATTACAGAATCTGGAATTTTCAAAGGCCACATTCCAAATTTTTGTAAGCAATATCTACCAATTATTGGTGGTCCAACATCTCCAATTATATACACATCTAACAATTATTTTTCATTATTTAGTTCGACTGGTAATTTTTTTAGCATAAATTTTGATTTAAATGTAGATCCATCATAGTATTTAAATTCTTTATTTACTTCTGAAACTGGCCAGTCTGAAAAATATTTTTTTCTCTTAAAGGTTCGGCTACTACAGTTATATATGAACCTGCATCAACTTTGAATGTTACTTTACTGTCTCGAAACTTAACTTTCAACTCCATTGGATCAGCTTTTACTTTTTCATCAATAATGCAAACAAAATTTTCTTCACTATTTTCTGAATTATTTTCAAAATTTTCTTCCTCAAAATATCTTACCAAATTATTTTCTCTCAATTTGTAACAAGCTGATATCAGATGTCCGTTAGTCTTACAATATTTATATGATAAATGTCTGAATCTACACTCTCTGGCAAAGTGACCAATTTTATTATAACAATAACAATTATTAGACTTCTTATCTGTGTATTTATCTGCTGCTGAGCTGGCCTCTGGTGCTTGTTCCGATGTCCTTGCATGTTGTGATGACCATGCTTATCTTCGTTTTCACTCTAAAGTGTATCATTAGACCTCTATCTCCGTTTACACATTTGATATGTCAATAATCTTATAATTATACCCTACAGAAGGTATAAGATGACATACTTCAGACTAAATGAAAAGACCTTGATGATGTTAAGAAGATCCTTTAATTATCGACGTTTCGAGAGTCAAATGTTCTCCTCTTTAGGAAACAGGAATCCAAGTCATATAACAGTCCTTTATTTAGAAAAAAATTGGCAGAAGCCAAAATGTCGTAGTCAAAAAAGATTCATGCTCTTACAAGATTCTCATCTCAATTTAGTTCTGTGAAGAAAATAATGAAATTGTAAATGCGGAGAAAGAGAAATCATTTCGTATACATAACGAAACATATACAAATTAAAAAATAAGGTTGAGAAAAAGATTAAAAATTGTGAAATTATTTACCTGAGATTTTAATATTTTAACTTTGAGATGTTAAAAAGTAGTAAGGTCCATTCTTATGAGATCACGGTCAATATTGGAAAATTATATGAAGAATTTTCTTTTTATATTGGAAATGAAAGACAGAACGAACGTACTGCTCCATGGTAAGGTTTAACATCAAGTCTAAGTAACAAATTATTGGTAGAACAATTAATTAATATTAAATCAACAACTACTCCAATTGTAACAATAATAATTAAATGATGATAAAAGTATGCTTAAGGAAAAACATTGGATCTTAAATCAAAGAATCTAGTATTACGTTGTATAATGGACTAAAATCATTCAGATCAGTTCTTATATTTAAACAATTATCACCCTCATTCTTAATAAAGAACATTTCCGCTACAAGTCTTTTGAACTCATTAGGTTCATGGTGTAAAACCAATACATGTTCCCAGTCAAATTGATGACCAGTTTCAACCTGATGTTTTGCAATAACCTTATGGTTCTTAGGATTGTGTCTAAAATTATCGTGAGTTTCTTTAGATCTAGTGGAAAGTAATCTACCTGTCTCACCTACATAGCATTTATCACAATTCAAACAAACAATTTTATATACTACATTACTAAGCTGAAAAATGTCGAAAGAATCTTTGCCTAGTTTTATGATCTTATCAAGTTTAGAATCAATCCTAAGTGTTGTTTTTATGTTGAATTCACTCAAAATTCTTTTTACTTCAAAAGACAAACTACCATTAAAAGGTATAGAAACAATATGTTTAAAATCTAAATTACAATCTAGATGTGAATTAATTTGTTATGGTGAAGAATCTTTAGGGTTTTTTATTTTATTATTAATGTGTGTTTGAACAAACTCTTTTGGATAATTATTAAGAGACAAAATATTTTTTATAAATTCAATATTAGACTTGTGAAAAGATTCATGTGATAATTTAATCGAAGTGTCTGCGAGATTTTTAATAATCGTTATTTTATGCTGAATAGGATTGTTAGAAAAAAAGTTACTGTATCTACCTGAATAAGTATCTTTTTTGTACCAATTCGTAATAATAGTGCCATCATTGTTTTTGATAACTTTAACATTTAAAAAGGAAATGGAATTGCTAGTTTCTATTTCATGTGTAAATTTAAGCCTCGGATGGAAAGAATTAAATTTGTGTAAAAAATAATCTAATTCATACTTAGGTAAAATAATAAATGTGTCATCGACATATCGAAAATATGTGTGAATGGTAAAATCTAAATTTTTCATAACTATTGAAACTAAATCTTGCATAACAAGGTCAGCTAAAGAAGGTGAAATGGAAGAACTAATACACACTTGTCGGTAAAAATTATTATTAAATTGAAAAACTGTTTGATCCATTAAAAACTACAATATTTAAATTTGATGATATATTATATAAACAATCTTTAAGAACTCCTACGGGATCTTCTATTTCTGCCATATTATCTGAAATAGTTGTGCAAGACTGGGAATCTTATGCTTTTTCCAAAATTAATTTTAAAATGGTAGCTTTCACACGTTATGTTGACGACTCGTTCTTAATTATACCAAGTGATAAACTACAATTTATACTTTCAATGTTCAACTCTTATCATTCTAGACTGAAATTTACTTTTGAAACAGAAAAGAATAATTTTATAAGTTTTTTTAATTCTGGAAGTAATTACAGATTCAAACAATAGTATCATCACGAATTGGTTCCACAAAAAGCATATGCGGGTAGATTTATTAATTTTCTATCAGATCATCCTGTGTGTCACGTCCCGTGACGTATATATATATATATATATATATATATTAATATATTTATTTATATATTTATCTATTTGCATGCTTACACTAATAAATACTCAATAAATATAGAGCGAATATTGAACGCTGTAGAGTGTAGCTATATATGTATATCAGCACGTTGTACGCTGTAGAATATAACTATATACATTGAGCACGAGAGTAAAGGTATAGAGTATAGAATATAGTAAGAACATTGTAATCCGTAGCGTACACTGTCTAGCTAGCCATAGCTAGACATAGACTATAGAGCATGAAAGCACGTGGAGGCTGGAGGACATAGCTATAGATATACTGAAAACATTGTAAGCCGTATAGTATATCTATATATACTCGTGACGTCCGCGTATACACCGACGTCCAAGCATGCAGGGACGTCGCCTTAGGCCATATAAAAACTCGTTGGACCAGCATGGGTCAGTCTTTAGTCTTAAGTCTTAAGTCTTCAGTCATTAGCAACGTGATAAGTTAGAAGTTATAGTTCACCTCTTCTCTATTTTTCTACGGTTTTCTCCGATTCGACTGTCCAGTGTCTAGTGTGTCAAACCGGTACCTCTCGCGTGTTAGTGTGTGTACCCTTGTGACAGTGTTGTGCACTGGAAAACCCGCATCTGGGAATTCCCATCTTTGGAATACTTCGAACCAATTTCAACCTGAATTGGACCCACTATTATCAATCATTGGAACACTTTGAATACCATTCAAGGAACTACCAAAATCTTGGATATCCAATTCATAATAAGTGCACAACCCCTTCTTCCACACCATTACACAGACCATCTAGATAACATTTGATTCTTCAATCGAATCAATAACCGGTAAGTCCTCATACCAATAATTCTAATTTCATTTATCTAATTCCTTTGGGCCATAATATATGAGTATCCTTTATTTTAAAGGTCCTGCCCAAGGATTAGAGACAAGTCTACAAGTCTTCCTTCAGCTTCTTGTGCTAAACTCTTTTAATCAGTAAATTTTAATTGTAATTATTCATAATAAATTGTTGAACTTATCTATAATTTATTTATTGGCTTCTCCTTCCTCTTCCCTGTGCGAGATCTTCGATCTCAACTAAAACGAGGAACCTAATTAAAAAGGAAAGTATTTTGCGTTTTCCATGACGTCACATGTGCAACACAAGATTGTTGTAGTTAAAAATTTAGTTGACATGGCTATCCTCTTATCTAATTCTATTTTTCATGCAGACAATTTGAACATTGTTAGGAAGTACTTATTTTATAATAATTATCCCAATATTTTTGTTGATAAACACATTAAAAAAGTTTAAGAGAATTGGAATCTAGAATTAGACTTCTGTTAGAAAGAGATAATAATAATGAGGTTATTAATGTTAAAAAAGAGATGATATCTCAACAATCTTTTTCATTCAAGAATTTATTTTTAAAATTTTTTACATAGGGACTTACGTTTCATGGTGAGCAACTTTAAATTTTTCAGAGCTTCTATTGTGTTGTTAAACTGATTCATACATTATTATTGTTTATTTTTATTTATATTTTAGATCAATTTTAATCTGATGAGGAAACTGGTATATTTTTCGAAACGTCATACGTTTTAATTCCGTAATGAACTGGACACAATGAATTATACTATATTTGTCTGGAAGTATTTGTTTTGACTTTTGTCACCTCTTTCATCTAGATAAATTGTGGGATTTTCAAGCCAAAAAGGTGCATTTTTTGCAAAATCGATGAATATGAAACGCACAAATACGATTTTTTATCAAAGAAGTTGAGTTTTCAACTAAGAAGTGTGACGCTTCAACAGAATTGTTCAATTTTAAACAAAATAATTAGTTTTAGTTTGGCTTATAAGTGGGCGGAGGGGCCCATCTGGCGTTCAGGCTATAAAGGCTATTGTGCCACACACTTGAATATTCGCTTTCAGTAGTTGCCCAAGGATTTGTTGCCTCAGCCTAGCTAATGCCCAGGACTAGCAGAAGACATGCAGAGATTTTTCATAATCCCTAACACATTTCCTGCACTCCGTTGTGGGTTTGAACTTCATTTTTTGCTTGTGATAGTTCAAGCCGTTTTCCTCTGTAGCCATCTGAACCATTATCCTTAGATCTTGGGCAATCTCAGGATTTCCTAGGCTCTGTCTGGCCTGAACGTATAGCTCAGGGTGGCTCCTCCTTTTGACATACCTGAGTGAGTTCCAAATATTCCCGATGCTTCGTCCGGATCCAGCTTTTGTCATCCTGATGCAGGATGACCCAGTACCGGTTTTGGGTGTATGTATTGAATTTCTGTGCTGCTTTTCGCCAGCTGGTCTGCTTTTTCGTTTCCTGTGATTCCTGTGTGAGAAGGAACTCATATGAGGGTACCGTTGTTCTTTTATGCAAGTTGCTTCAATGCCTTTTTGCATTCACAAACCAGATCTGATGTTGTCTGGTTTTTAAACTGCATTTGAAGTCGCTTGTCTGTGCGAGCAGATTGTAATCTGCTTTCTAGCAGAGTTCTCCTCTATTAATGTCTCAGCGCAGCGGAGGACGGCCAGGACCTCTAGGACGTCACTTGGAAGCCCCCAAGTCCATCTATTTGTTATTGCCATTCGGCCCATCGCATAAGCTGCTTCGGCGGTTATCGCAGCGTACAGTATCCTATAGTCACTGTGGGCGCAGTTCTCATCTTTTTGAGATTCACCCGTGACCACCAGATCATGGCCGCATATAAGGAGCCTTGTTTTGAGGATAGCGGAGTGAAGTCATTAGGCATTTTAGACCCTAGACTCCATGTCCAACCAAAGGCTAGAGCTTAACGATTTGCGGCGCTGACGTTCTAAGACTCATCAATGTTTGCATATGAGCCCCCTGATGAGTTCTGGCACGCCACACCTTCAGGCATCGTGACAGATGACAGCATACTCTTCTTGGTCAAGCTGCTACTTCAATTTTGCCACGGCTGCATGGAGCGCAGGTTCTACAGAGCAGCCCTCCTGAAAGGCGTGCTATCCTCTGTTCAGTGGGAGGCTAAAAGCACCTCATCTCTGCAATATCTCTCGAACAGCTTCTCTAGCGTCTTCAGAATAAAGGACGTCAAACTGATCGGCCAAAAATCTTTAGCAGCAGTGTAGCCCTCCTTTCTAGGTTTTGGAATGAAGGCCACTCTTTCGTCCTCCTATACCAATTGTTGGAGTTCGCTGAAAACCTGGTAAGTGGATTTCCATCAAGTGATTCTGTGTTTCTTCTTCGTCTTCGGCAAACTCGCCATCATCGAGCCTTATGCGCCCGAGGCGAGCGTCTGAATTTTTTTCCAATATCTTGCATGGCCTTGATGTCTCTAAAATATTCTTAGATTCCTTTCAGAAGCCACGCCAATCTTCGTCTTTAAAGGTTCTTATGTTTTTCTTGCATTCATTCTGAGCCAACTTGTAGATGTCCCAATCTGAAGGCAGATTAGTTCTGCTTACCCTGTTGTACTTCGTTCTAGTTTTTTTTCTGAGTTTCTCTAAGTGGGTGTTTCACTTATCTGCTCCTTTCCTAGATTTAGTTGTTCTTTTAGAGAAATTATTCTTATATGATGTAATCAGAGCCCTTCGCAGAAAATTCGGGGCGTGCTCTAACCGCTATTCATCCATGGTACCATAGCTCATGGGGAAGTCCACAAGCCTATCTTTGTGTTCTTCTTTGTGTGAGTTCCAAAGTGTGTTCCTGGGGTTTATGATCTTTGAAACTGACGGTATTCCTAGGGCTAACTGGAATACGATGTACTTGTAATCCAAACCTTAGGAAAGTAAACATTTCAGAATTAGAAATTTAAAATTGAATTAGGAACGTTTCAATTACCCCTAGGCATATGACGTAATTCTAAAACAGAAACTTTTTGATATCAAGGTGATGCCTTTAAAAAATACAAAAATGGATACTAAACCCAAAAAATTAATGTTTTGTCAGTAGGTACTAAACATACTATTGAAACTTTAAGAGAGGTAACACACAAGATTTCTCATTTCTTTGTTAAAAGGTAGTGACCGAAAAAATTGGACTATTTGTATCAAAATTTCAGCACAAATAGTCCCTTTTCCAGGTCTCCCTATGCCTACCAAAAAAAATTAGGCTACTTGTACTGAAATTTCGGTACACCCAGCCACGGACTTTTCAATTATCAATGGCTTTCCCACGTTTTTCAGCTTCTGTAGAAACCCTGATCTTGATTTTTGGGACTAATGGAACTACAAATCACTTTCAGATATCAGTTGAAACATTTCAAGACAAGTCTTATTTATTTTAGTGGTTTAAAAGTATATATTTAATTTTTAGTTTGTTAAATATATCTAGAGACATAACTGACTGAAATATTTGAGCTCGTATTCGAGCAATATGCTTTTCAATAAGATATACATAAATAACATTAACCTGTCAATCATATTTTAATTTTAACCTAAAATTTAATTAAAGATTGTGTTAAATGATAAATAAAGAATTAATATGATTGCAGTCAATCAAGAACATAGAAAAAACTCGGGATTCATTTTTGTTTCATATCAATTTTCTTACGAACTCATTTTGAACATTACTTATGTTCACTCTCTTTTTCAATGTCAAAACTGAAAATTGATTGAATTGCTGTCCATATTTGTCTTGATCAATATGAACCAATTATGTTTTAATTTTGTGTTAGTAGGTACATTTTAACTTCGTTCCTTTGTTTGAATTGAAACTTTATTTTTAATGTGTACTGTGTATCAATAAAACGATGTTTCTGATGTATTGCTAAGATTTGAGGCTAATCAGTATGTTTCATCAATGAGCAATACAGGTGATAATCTGAAATTTATCTGAGTTTAACGTAAAGATTTTGAAGCATTTTTAATTTTTTTTAATTTACTAATAAAAAGTTAGAACATTTTTGTCGAATTCGCCTATTTGTCCAAAAATCTTCATTATCACTCGAAAGAACAATGTTCGTTATTTGGAAGCTGTTTCCCAAAAATGGCCTAAATAGTGTTTTGGTAGAAAATGAAACTAAATACACGAAAAGTGTCTATTAGATGCCCTCTTATGAATTTTGCAATAAAGATGATATCAATAATCTCTAATTTATTTTAAAATGTATGACAAAGTGCAATGATTGTCCAAACCGGATCTAAGTATCATAAGAACCAACAAAAAATGTTGATAAATGGCAACGTAGATGGGGCAACATATTGCCTCAATATGGACAAAGCAAATGAATGCATAAATTTGAAGATTATTATTATCATTATTAATTAATAATTGATAAATTGATTTATATGAGAAACACAAGAATTTTCCAATTTTTTAATTCAGGAAGCCCAATTCATTTAGTTATAATACAAACGGATATACTTGAATGGAGATTAATCCAAACAATTGAAGGGAAAAAGTATCCAGATAATATCACTGGTTGTTGTCATTACGTCAGGAAATTTTTCTTTTTCACCACAAATTTTCTTTTTAGCGTATGTCTTTAAACAAGCCAAATCACCCAATTCCTCGGTGTTTTGTAGCCTCAAGATCTGAAGCTGCACAACGCTGTTATACCGAACAGAGATTTGTCTTTCTTAGGATACGAAATAACACCCCGTGTATTGTTAGTACTTAGGGAGATGCATGACTTTCCTCGAAATATGAAACATCTTCCTTCGTTCCTTCAAGACAACGACAAAATAGCAAAACCCTGTAAATCGAGAACTAGGTATCATATAATGAATAATATTATAAATTATAAGATTCATTGATCCAATTATTGAAAAGTAGAAGATGTTATTTCCGATTAATATCTCGAAACTATTGCTATCTCAAAACTATTATTGTCGGGAAACCCATGTTCATGATTGGATAAAGCTGACACTCGGATAAATAGTTGTCTTAAGACAAAAGCATTGTCCTCTTGCCATCCTCGTTTTGAATCATGCGAATCTTTTTTTTTTTTCAACATAATTATTTGGCTGCTAAACTAAATGAAATGTGTCAAAAAACATCCTTTTGTCACAATAGGACATTTCGCTTTGTGGTGCTTTTTTTGTTTTGGAATACAAAAAGGTAATCTGTCAAGTTCAAGAAAAATGACAATGAATTCAAGTAATAAAACTTAGTTAAAATACATTTTTCCAACTACAATCTTTAAAAAAGTTGCATATTTCCTTAACCATATAAAAAGTCAAATTTCTAAAAATGCTGATAAATTCGTGACGTTGGCTTAGCTGTGAATAATATGTTTTTTATAAACTCAATTGAAATTAAAATTACATTTTCAATATTTTAAAGCCGTTGCTTAGGACGGCAAATTTTTAGGGGTGGCAGGGCGAATTAATTTTTTTTATCATTACCGGGAATTGAAATTGCCACACAAAAATCAGTCAATTTTGAAGCTTTGCTTTTTCCAATTTTAGGTTACATTAGGAAACAACAATAATTATAATTCAAACAAGATTTACAATTCTTGAAAGTTTTTGCATCATTTTAGTGGTTTTCGTCATGTATTCTTAATTTAGAACATTTATATTTTAAATAAGATTAGTACTTGTTTGTACAGTTTTAGTTCATGCTAGCTGTTTTTGCTGAAAATCGGTTATTTTAAATAATAATTAAATTTCGAAGAAGAAATGCAATTTTGAATAATTTTTTGCTAATTTACATTAGTGTTTTCCTTTGAAAATGTGCATTTAAAAATTTTTCAAATCATTACATTTTAAAGTAAATTCAATTATTGTAAAATATTTGGTTATGTTAACGATTCATACCGGAAATCTACATTGTAATTGAAAAATTTTTGGTTTTTAAGAAAGATTGAAATTTTTTGTATAAGCTAAACTTATGATCGTTTTTTTAACGAAAATCGGTATATATTTTTGAAAAGATTTATCATTTCGGTGATCGGTTAATTTAAGCAAAAAAACATAAGGTTTTGTACAATTATAGGCGGTATTAGTTGTTTACAAAGAAAATCGATTATTTTAAACCAAATAATGAGATTTCAAAAAAAATTAACAATATTTTGAATATTTTCTTGTTATGTTAGTATTTTTGGTTAATAGAGTAATTTGAAAAAATTAAATTCCTAGTTCCCTAATCACTATTCCGAGTCAAAATTATTAATATTTACGAAAATGCCCGGTTACGACCGAAAATTTTATTCTTCCAGATAAATTCCAGTTCCAGCTTAAAATTTTAATTCTTTTCAAAAATGTTCCGCTTCAACTCCGAATTACAATTTTTTTTAATGGCGTGTTCCAATCCAGAATTTTAATTATCTTTGAGCATTTTTATTTGTAGCTCAGAATTTATTTGAATTTCAAAATTCCTTGTTTCAAGTCAGAATTTTAATTCTTTTGAAAAATCTCCTGTTCAAATCCTGAATTTAAATTCTTTTCGAAAATTCTTTGTTTCAATTTAGGATTACAATTCAATTTGTAATTTGTTTCAATTCAGAATTAACTAGGAAATTTTTCGAAAAACTGTGAAATTCCAAGAAATCCACTAAATGCATACAAAATCTCTTCAAATATTAAAAAAAAAAAAAAAAAAAAAATGAAAATCCCTGACAATTCCATGGCTTTTCCAGGTATCACTACGTTTTTCTGGCTGCCCTTAAAATTATTATCTAATACTTGAATTGCCCCATTTATTGAATCATCTGTGAATGGTTCAATTGTAATTAATCAAAGTAGTTCAAAAATCGTAAAATTTATTAAAAAATTGAAATAAGTGTTCAATAATTTTTCGAGTTTATTATAATTAATTTCTTTTTTCGGTCCTTCTAAAAATCAAAATGTGTAGAAATATTACTTTGTGTATTTAAAATCAAGTGATGTTTTTGACTTTGTGAAGGTAACTTTATAATAGGACAAGTATTTTCTTAATGGCAAAAAGTTAAGTTTAATTATATAAATTATATATATTTTTTGTATATATATATATATATATATATAAATAAATTATATAAATTTGATTCTGAAGTTCATACATTTAGTTAATCATTTTATTTTACTTTTTGTATTGTTTTCGTATATGAATTTCACGTACTTAAAATTCAAGGCATATTTAACACATTATTATTTTCAATCAAATATATATTTTCGAAATTAGTGAAAAAGATGAAAAGAAGTTTGATTCAAAAATCGTCTAAATGATTTCTATCAAAATTCCCTGACTTTTCTCTGACTTTGTACGATCAACAAAGTTCCCTGACATTTCCAGGTTTTCCGGGTTTTTCAGATGAGCAGACACCCTGCAATTTAAAATTCAGATGACTTTCTTTCAACTTTCTACTTATGAAACTTGCATTAATTATTGTAATCGAGATTTAAAAATATTTCAAAAGATTAGAAAGATATTCAGCGATTTAAAATGATATCAACAGCGTGTTTGTTTTCTTGTTTATTTAAATAAATTATCATTACTAACTAGACTTTGGCTCGTTTAAATAATTATTTCCAATTATCCAAAGTGTAGTCGACTGCTCATTGCAGTCTAGTTTCAAAGAGGAAAAAGCACTTCGTTTAATTAATAATAAAATTCCTTTAAGCTTATTCCTTTAGATCAGAAGTTGAAACCTTCGCCTTTTACAGCCGTTGCTATCTTAATTGTTTCTAAGTAAGGCAAATGCATTATATACACGCATTTCAGCATATGATTTTGGTATAGGCTTTTGGTTACCAGTGTTTGTAATTGAAATATGCGTTTAATTGTTATACAGTCCAAAACGTAATACTGGAACCCTTTTACCTTTCCTTAAAGCTTTCTCGCACCATCTTCCTAACTCCCCTTTCACATTGAACGTGACTCCGACTTAAATTAAGTTTAATTAGCAAGCGGAGTCGACTCAGAGAATTCGTGCTGCACGCGGATCGCACTGAGATGGTAGTAACATTTACAATGCGCCCACAGTCTGTCAACAGCGACTAATTCAGTCGACCCAATTTGAGTCCCAGAAAGCTATAAAATATTCAACCTGTTCGCAATTCGTCAAGAGCAATCGATCCCCAACTTTCAAGAGCTTCCATGAGAAGTAATTTTTAAACATTGCAAAATATTCATATTTGATAAATAATAAAGATGCTATGCACTTACCTAAAATGAACCAGGAAAATCTTACTGATTCCAAGTGAAATCTCACTGGTTGAATCAGCAAGAGGCATGTCACTGACAATCAGTGAGATTTCACTCGCTCATTCATGAGAATTCCGTCACTCGTTTAATCAGGGAGGTTCACTGGTTTAATTAGTTACCCTGGTGGAACAATTTTTACAAAAAAGTACAAATTACTAAAACCATTATTCAGGAAATTAGAAATGAATGCAATAAATTACAATCAAAATTACAGGAAAGTATAACTTTTTCTATTATTGAGACGCATTTTGTACTTTTTGCTTTCTCACAGAGGAAGCTTTGCAATGGTAACATTTTGCAAAATATTTTAATGAATTTCAATAAACCTTCCTCAATTTAAAAATGTCTGATACAATTTTTTAAGCAATTGTCCGGATGTGTGAGTATGCGGATGTGTGTGTGTAAATGTCACTCTTTTTTGTGAACACGATAACTTGAAAACGGTTAAAAAGATAAATTGATGAAATTTGGAGGGCTTATTTTCACCACTAATATCTTGAAACTGACCAAAGGATTTATAAAAATATTTATTGCATTTTTTTTAGCACTCAATAATATTTTAAAAATCGGTTTTTTATAGTGAAACATTTTTCGTTAGCATAATTCAAAGTTGATGCAAGAATATAAACGATTCCTTGGTTCGAGAAGAATCGATTGATCTATAATATTAATACATTGTATTGAAGATTAAGGAAGTTGTGGTAATTTATATATTTTGAAAATGGTTTTTTTATAGTAAAACTTCTTTCATTAACATAATTTAAAGTTGAGGCAACAAGAAAAAAGATTCCTTGGTTCGTGACGAATCGATTGACATACAATATCAATACATTTTATTAAAAATTAGGGAATTTATGGTAATTTATATATTTTGAAAATCGTTTTTTTATTGTAAAACTTTTTTCATTAGCATAATTCAAAGTTGATGCAAGAATATAAAAGATTCCTTGGTTCGAGAAAAATCGATTGATCTATAATATTCATACATTTTATTGAAGATTAGGGAAGTTATGGTAATTTATATATTCTGAAAATCGATTTTTTATAGTGAAACTTTTTTCATTAGGACAATTCAAAGTTGATGCAAGAACAGAAAAGATGTGCTGATTCGAGACGAATCGATTGACCTATAATAATGATACATTATATTTGAAGAGTATGGAAGCTATGGTTATTGGATAATATTTGAAAATACGGTTTTTTATAGTAAAACTTTTTTCTTCAACGTAATTCAAAGTTGATGCAACAATATAAAAGATTCCTTGGTTCGAGATGAATCGATTGACCTGCAATTATAATACATGTTATTAAAGATTAGGGAAGTTATGGTAATTTCTATATTTTGAAAATCGGTTTTTTACAGCAAAACTTTTTTCATTAACATAATTCAAAGTTGATACAAAAACAGAAAAGATGTGCTGATTTGAGACAAATCGATTGACCTATAATAATAATACATTGTATGGAAGAGTAAGGAAGTTATGGTTATTGCATAATATTAGAAAATACGGGTTTTTATAGTATAACTTTTTTCTTCAACGTAATGCAAAGTTGATGCAACAATATAAAAGATTCCTTGGTTCGAATTGAATCGATTGACCTTCAATTACAATACATTTTATTAGAGAGTAGGGAAGTTATGGTAATTTATATATTTTGAAAATCGGTTTTCTGTAGTAAAACTTTTTTCTTCAACATAGTGCAAAGTTGATGCGAGGACAAAAAAGATGTGTTGATTCGAGACGAATCGATTGACCTATAATATTAATACATTTTGTTGAAGAGTAAGAAAGTTATGGTGATGCATAATATTTGAAATTACGGTTTTTGATAGTAAAATTATTTTCTTTAACATAATTTAAAGTTACTGCAAGAATATAAAAGATTTCTTGGTTCGAGAAGAATCGATTGATCTATAAAATTAATATATTTAATTAAAGATTTGGGAAGTTATGGTAATTTATATATTTTGAAAATCGGTTTTTTATAGTAAAACTTTTTTCATTAACATAATTCAAAGTTGATGCAAGGACAGAAAAGATGTGTTGATTCGAGAAGAATCGATTGACCTATGATATTATTACATTTTATTGAAGAGTAAGGAAGCTATGGTAATGCATGTATACCATTAAGCCATTTCCCTTTCAGGGTAGGCGTGACACTACCCGATTCGGGTAGTGTTTCTAGGTGGATAGTTTGCTTGTAGTTATTAATAACTACAAATTTGGGCTCACCACACCCATAATATGCCAACAGCACACAGTATTCTCGAATGGTCACCCACCCAAGTACTAACCGCGCCCAACGCTGCTTAACTTCAGTGATCTGACGAGAACTGGTTTTTTCAGCGTGGCATGGCCATAATATTTGAAAATACTGTTTTTTATACTAAAACTATTTCCTTTAAAATTATTCAAAGTTGATGCAAGAATATGAAAGACTCTTTGGTTCGAGAAAAATCGATTCACCTACAATTATAATACATTTTATTGAATCGTAGGGAAGTTATGATAATTTATATACATTTAAAATCGATTTTCATAGTAAAAATTTTCCCATTCTCATAATTTAAAGTTGATGCGAGAATAGAAAAGTTGTGCTGATTCAAGACGAATCGATTCACCTATAACATTGATACATTTTATTGAAGAGTAAGGAAGCTATGGTAATACATAATAATTAAAAACACGGTTTTCTTATGGTAAAACTTTTTTAAATAACATAATTTAAAATTGAGGCAAGAACGGAAAAGATTCTTTGATTCGCTATCATTTTGAATGCTATTAATCAAAGAATGAATAAAAAATTCATAAACTTATAAAATTATATCATTTTAAGCAATTTTGGGCTTGAAACATTAATTTATACATTAAAATTTGTTTTGAAATATTTTGAAATATTCTCCCAACATTTTTTTTTAAATCATTCAAAAATTTTTCAGGAACCTATTAATAATTTTATTATCTTGGAACTCGAATTTTTCCGACAATTTTTGGAAAATCCTACAGCAGTAAAAAAAATTATCTTGAAATCATCCAGATTCTTTTTTGAAAATTTTGAAAATCTTAGTGAATATTCTTTTATAATTAATTTAAAAAAAAAATGCTTCGTTTTTCTAGGAATTTTGATACCAATTTTTTATTCATTTGAAGCCATTCAAAATGCTTAAAAAGCTCATGAATTTTGTGTTCGAAATCTTCAAAAATATACATGATGTTTTAAATGTTTGGAAATCTTTTCACATTTTTTTATTTTTTATTTATTTGAAAATACAAAAACCCAACAGTCGATTAGACCAATTACAGGGTTACAAAAACTTCTTAAACTAAATAGTTGCCAAGTGAACATATATACATCTAGCCGACTTGCATGTTGGTGGCGGAAGTGAGAACGTGTTTAGTGACAGG
>CAKNYM010051614.1:259975-302434 GCA_932195095.1 Andricus curvator | reverse complement strand
TCAATTTTTTAAGGCCAGCAGGCTAAAAAATAAACGTTTATCTACATATATACATCTAGCCGTGGTATTTTAATCAATACTTATATCAATACTTTTAAATACCTAAACTAATTTTAATGATTGGAGTGCAAGATATAATCATGCGTTGCATCTGCAAACTCGGAAAGAGAAATGAAGAACATATCAAGGTTTCGATTGTTATCTAATTTCAACATACCATTGATATGATTATACATTCTGAATAGTGGTGAGCGACGACTCATTTTACTATTAACATATAAAAATTCACTTTGTCTAGTTGAATAGTTCGGAACATTAAAGGGTAGCATTTCTAGAAGCGTTGGAGAATCATATATACCTCGAACGATTTTAAATAAAAATAATATATCTGAGAAAGTTCGCCTGTCTTTCAACGACCATGCCTCAAAACGGCTTTGAAGTGATACATAATCTGCACCTCGACATGGATAAACTTTATCTTCCTTCCATGCTAAATATTTCAAAAAACGATTTTGACAACTTTTAATAAGTTTTGAGTACTTTTCTGTACTAGGTGCCCAGACAACAGATGCAAATTCAAGTTTGGTTCTCACAAGCAGTTTAAATAGTATCATTGCTGGCGCTGTAGTTTTAAAATGTTTACATGTACGCATAAGAAAACCTAAAGTTTTATTAGCAGCAGTAACAATATAGTCCATATGTGAGTTGAAAGTAAGACGACTATCAAAGAGCACCCCGAGGTCTTTTATCGTGTCAACCCTTACTAAATTTACTCCATCAATTGAGTATTGGTAAATCAGCGTAGCATTCTTTCTTGTGAAAGAGACAACCCTACATTTTGCTGAATTAATAGGAAGCAAGTGATCATTACACCATTTATTTAATTTTTCCAGGTTAGCCTGTAGAATTTCACAGGAATTGATGCTAGATACAGGATAATATAATTTAATATCGTCAGCATAGATCAAGTAGTAACACAGTAATCCCAAGAAGATATCATTCACAAATATAATGAACAATAAGGGGCCAAGATTTGAGCCTTGGGGAACTCCTGATGTAGGCCGAAAATTGCGAGAAGAGTAACCATTATATACTACTTCATTTTCTCGATCAGACAGATATGATCTTAATAAACTTTTTACAGAGTGTGGCAAATCGGTGTCATAGATTTTATTAATTAAGATATTATGATTAACTCTATCAAATGCTTTTGCTAAGTCAATATATACTACATCAACCTGTTCGTAAGTATCAAGAAGAACATTTACGTGCTGAGTAAATAACAACAGATTGGTAGCAACTGACCTGCGCCGTAAAAATCCATGTTGATAATTAGATAAGTTACTTTGAATCGCATTGAAGATTATTCTATATATGCACTTTTCGAAGATTTTAGAGAAGTTATTAATAATTGATATAGGTCTGTAGTTTTTTTACATTAGAAGCAACTCCACTTTTCAGGATAGGACATATTTTTGTAGTTTTCCATATGCTTGGAAAAATTCCAGATTTTAGCGCAATGTTAAAGATTATTGTAAGCGGTGTGACAAATATACTAGAAAATTTTTTAATTAGTGAAGAAGGAACAGAGTCTAATCCTGAAGTATGTTTAGCTGGAAGTTCTTTTATCGCCGTTAATACATCATTTTCGGATATCAATGCAAAATCACCCATTAATTTATGTTTAGTTTGTAAGTTTGGCTTATCAGTTATATTACTTGCACTTATATAAACACTCTCAAAGTATTCAGCGAATATATTGACAATTTGATCAGGAGAGGTATATATAGCATTGTTATAACTCAGAATTCCAGGAATTCTAGAATGTTGTTTAAGTCTATTCACAAAACCCCAAAAATATGAAGGTGATAGAATTATACTCTGCTCAGCTTTACTTATGTAGTTATTGTAAGCAATTTTAATTGACATTTTTGTTGCTTTT
The DNA here is from genome assembly GCA_932195095.1 of Andricus curvator. NCBI lineage: Eukaryota > Metazoa > Arthropoda > Insecta > Hymenoptera > Cynipidae > Andricus > Andricus curvator. The sequence continues at coordinate 300,492 of CAKNYM010051614.1, read as the reverse complement.
ATAATTTTTTCATATTGTTGAAGATAGTACTGTAGTTTTGAGTTTCTATATTTGTCTTTATATTTAATCTTTAATTTAATATTATTAATTATTTCACGCGTATACCAGGGGGGAAACTTATCATTCATAATGTTAATATTATAAATTGGAATGGATTTATCATATTTATTGTATAGTATATCATAAAACTGCAAGCAAGTCTCGTCGATATCCTCATAGTTTGAAAGTACGGTCCAGTCAACATCAAATAAATCAATATATAATGACGCAAAGTTACAGCGTTTGTAGTTATATCTTGGTGCTTCATTATTTCTTACAATATTTGTGTAAGATTCATTAGTGAGCCTCTCAATTTTAAAATTAACTGCAGGATGATACAGGTCCTCTGGGAAAATTGGGGAAAAGCATCTATTTACATCTTTACACTGTAAGTTAGAGAAAAACAAGTCTAAATACCTGTTATTGCAGTTATTTACATGATTAAATTGTCGTAATTCAAATATGTTGCATAAAAGAGACAGAAGAATTCCCTTATTATCAAATATTCCATCACAACAGAATTTTTTGAAGTTTGGAACGTTAAAATCCCCAAGTAATAGGAGCTTATTTCCCCAGATGTCACGACAAGAGGCAAGAGAGTTTATAAAATTATCAAAATCATTAACTGCTAGACCAGGTGGAACATACATTACCAGTATTATAAATACAGTAGCAGCAATATAATATTTTACACCCACAATGTTGATTTGAGGTGTAGCCTGAATAATTGATTTTAGATCTAATTTAATACTTGTGAAATTGTTATTAAGTGCAATTAATACCCCTCCCCCGGGTCTGTCGACACGATCATCTCTGTATGTATTAAATCTATCAGGGGAGAGAAACTCAGATGTGAAGACACATGGTTTTAGCCAAGTCTCAGTTAACACTATTATATCAAATTCATATAAATTATTTGCTGTAATTAGGTATTTAAATTTAGTATTTATGCCACGAGTATTTTGATAGTATATATTTAGACTACGGTTTCCTAGGATAATGTTTACGTCGGTTTCAGTTTCTTTACTATTTCCGGAGTACCATCTCTGAATATAATCTGAAGATCTATTTCTCCTCGTTGAATTCGATCCTGAAGGATCATTTTCAGATCCTGGTATAGCTTTTGTTGCATTGGGGTACGGTCCGATGACATTTGTAAGCTTTTGATTATGGACGGTGGCTCGGTTCCTATTTTCATCTTGATGAATGCTGTTAACACCTCCTTGACTGTTTGTTCCGACTGGAAAATTATTTTTATAGGACGTGTTATTTCACTAGATTTTCTTCCTAATCGGTAGATTCGGGTGAAGGTTATTGATGATGCAGGAGTAATAGTATGAAGAAGTTCGTTAATTTTTGTTTCATCAGAGTTTATTGGTGAAGTATTAGGGTCGTTAGATTCAGATAAACCAAAAATTAAAAGATTTTTCTTACGTGTAGATCTTTGGCTTAATTCCTTAGTGCTTGCTCCAATACAATGCTTTAAAAGTTCGTCCATGTCAGGGGGTTTTGTTAATTGGATTGATTGCTCAATATTATCAATTCTAGTTTCAACATCACTTATTCTTTTGTCGAATTGTTTAACTTCAGTAGATAGTGTATCTACCTTTTTTGTTAGATTATTCACAGAAGATTGTACTGCTATGAAATCATTTTTCATTTCCGTCCTGTGATTGCTGAGCGCTGAAGAGACAATTTGTTCCATGATTTCTTTGAATCGATCCATATTTTGTTCAGTCATATTTACAGAGTTATTATTTGGATTTTGATTTTCTGACGGAGAGCTAGAACGAGATCCACAACAACGAGCGAACGAGCCGTCAGTTTTCTTAATGAGCTTAAAGGCACAATGAGGATGATATTTAGCTGGACAATTCAAACATTTCACAAAATCCAGTCCCAATGGTTTTTTACACTTCCCGTATTCACACACATCCACATTTACAGTTAGTAGGTCTTTATTTCCAGAGCCTTTATTTTCCAATTTCGACATCACGATACGTATGATATTATGAATTAATATAGGTAATCCAGTTTGAACTTAGCAGTATCATCCAATGTTATTTATTTTGGGAGTTTGTTCACATTTGCTTACTGGGCTTTTATCGCAATTTCCAATCAAGCGATAAGAAGCATGAATCACTATTCCACTCGAACTTTTATAGAACTTTAGAAATTTAGTTTAAACTTTTAACATAATTTATACTCTTACCATGAATTAATTGAATTGAATTGCACTAAAAACCTTTCCAATAATATTTCACTTTAGAGAGCAACCCGAGATATATTCTTTATCCATATTTCATACCTATATCAAAAATGTCAAAATGTAAATGCCTTCGACACCACTCAATAATCTCACCACATGGTAAAGAAAATTTACTTATAAGACAGTAATCACATTTATTCCATCACAGTATCACCAAGTTCCAAGATAAAAATTATGTCACATCAACTAAAACATCCGACTGTACTACCGAACAATACGAGGTACCGAAATAGTCCATGTAGTTCTTATATTTCCATCGACAACGAGGAGCTTCATTTTAGACCGACCGTTCCACACGCCATCTTGGCTACTTATTACATTTTAACATTACATTACTTATATAACATTACTTATACATTTTAAATTATTTTGGAATCTTTTCAAAACTTCTAAATATATTTTTAATTTACTCGATTATTTTCCAAGTTAATAATTGTTCAATTTTCATTTATCAAACAAAATAATTTTTTTAGTCTTTTTAAATGTTCTCTAAAATTAGTTTGTTAACATAAAAAATCATGTTGAGTGTTTTGAATTTTTAAGCAAACTTAAAATTTTATTTTTATTTTCTTAAAACCTTTAAAGATCCTTGAAAAGCTTCAAAACTTTAGATTATTTCAATTTATATAATTGAATCAAGAATTTTAAATTCATAATTTGTGAACTGTTCTCATTTTACACTATAATTCATTCTCAATTATGTAATTCGCATGAAATCTCTTTTATTTTTATAAACCTAGTTTGTCAAAAATTGCATCACTCAGAAGAAATATTTTAACAAGAAGAATATATCTTATTATGTTGTTTTTAGAGGAAATTAAGCGACACGTATATTTCCGATTTGAGAAAAAATTTTTTTATAAAGTTACGGAAATTTGAATCTTGGCATCCATTTTTAAAAAAATCACAAATTCTCTGAAATTCGATAGATTTCAACTTAATTAAGATATTGACATTTTCTTAACGGATTCTGGTGAGATACATTTTTTCAATATTGAAAAAAAAACCTTCGGGTTTTGTAAAAAATCTTCTGTATTTTTTTCTTTGCATTTTGAAAATATGAAAAGCAGATTTTCTAAAAAGGTCAACTTCTTTCATTTTTGCAATATTTTTACAAGTTTCTGCTTTATTTACTGATATTTCAGGTAAAAAAAATTTTTATTCAGAATACAAAACAGCTGTGGTTTAACAAAATAGACGAACTTTCAACAAAGTAGCAGAATCCTTTTCAAAAAGGAAAACAAAAGAAAATTTTAACAGAATTATTTATTTTCAATTAAAAAGGTAATTGTCTACCATCTAGTTTAATTTTTTAACAAACTGTTCACGAAATTATTTCATTTTTTGAAAATTAGATCAATTTTTAACCAAATAATTGAATTTTTAAAAATAAACCTATATTTTTAACCAAAGAGAATAATTTTTGATAAAGTAAACTAATTTTTAACTAAATATATAATTATATTTCCAACTAAAGACATAAATTTTTGATTGAAAAGATTTATGAATCTTCTACCAATAACGACAAACTTTTAGGAAAATACATCAATTTTTCACCAATTAATTGAATTTTGATAAAAAAAAAGATAAATTGACGATTAAAAAATGTATAATTACATTTTTCAGTTAAAAAAATTAATTTTCAAGCCAAAAAGAAGGAATTCCCAAAAATATATATTGTTAAATGTTGCAAAAAAAAAGAATGAATTTTTCACCAAAATAGTTAAATTTTAAATTTAAAAAGACGAATTTTCAACACAGCAGGTAAATTTTCAACAAGAAAAAAACAAATTTTCATCCAAGCAGTTGAATTTGTGACTAACAAAAATAAGTATCCAAGAAAAAATGAAATTCTTACATTTTTTACTTGAAAAATTAATTTTTTACAAAAAAAATCGAATATTCGAAAAGAAGAATTTTCAACTGGAATAATTAAATCTACGGTTCAATATACATTTACAACCAAAACACAAAGATTCATCAAGAACGACAAATTTTTAATAATACACATGAATTTTAAACTGAAAAAGATCAATTTACAATCAAAAATGTATACGTTAAATTTTCAGTTAAAAAGAATTTTTTAATAAAAAAAAATATTTTATGAAAACATGGTTTAATTTTCAACCAGAAAATGAATTGTCAACAAAAATTATCATTCTTGCAAAACGGATTTCAATTTTAAATAAAAAAAGAGTCGAATCTAACCGTAAAAGACGAATTTTCGACAAAATAGTTGAATACTTAATTTCAAACAAAATGCATGAATTTTCAGTCAAATTGTTGAATTTACAAGAAAATATATTAAATTATTTAAACTAAAAAGATACATTTCGAAGCAAGAATTTTAATTTTAAACATAAGAAAAGTAAATTTTAACATGGCACATGATATTTTTAATAAAATCAAGAATCTTCCACCAGAAAAATCAATTTTTAACAAAATAGTTGAATTTTCAACCAAGTAGTAGAATTAACAAAAAAAAATATAAAATTTCAACTAAAAATTGAATAGTTTAGTTTTCAGTTGAAAAAATTTATTTTAAACAGGAAAAAGTTTTTCAACAATATAGTTGAATTTTCAACAGAAGAAATGAATTTCGTACCAAAAAAGATTAATTTTTCTCCTGAAACTCACACATTTTTAACGAAACAGTTGGATTTAAATTTTAACAAAATGAATTTTAAAGCAAGAATCACAATTTTTCAGAAAAAAAGGACATTTGAACAAAATACATGCAGTCTTAAATAAGAAAAACAAATTTGCACCAAAAATAAAACAGTTTAATTTTCGGTTAAAAAACATTAATTTTTAAGGAAGAAGATGAATTTTCAACTTGAATTAAGAATCTTCTACAAGAAAAATAAAATTTTACAAAAGTATTTCAACCTTCTACCAATTAGTAGAATTTTTAACAAAAAACGATAAATTTTCAACTGAAATGGATTAGTTAAGTTTTCATTTCTGAAAATTAAATTTAAACTTAAAAAACGAATTTTCAAGAATATTTCAAGTTTCCAACAAAAATAATACATTTTCTATCAACATAAATGGATCTTCAACCGAAAAATGTTTTTTTTTTTCAAAACAAAATTGTCGAATTTCCTACAGATTAGATTAATTTTTGAACAAATAGTTGCATTTTTAACCAAAAACATGAATTTTCAACGGAAATTAATTTTCTAAGTTGTAGGAAATTCGACCATTTCGTTGAAAAGTCATTTTTTGTTGGAAATTCCAGTCCGGATAAGCAGACCTTGTAAGGAAAAAATCCAATTATACTTATACTTCGATACAGCGAATTAATTATTATCGTTATCGATATTGAATAAATCCAATATTTTAAAGAAACAATGCGGCAATTAGAAAACTATTTGTACACTCCAGGTATATAATAGACTCGAAATCGATAAAACAATTTCATTCCAGGAACATCTCTCGAGAAATTCTTGCGACTCAATCAGAATGTATTGTTCCTGTTTTTTTTTTTGTTTTTTTTTTTTTTGCATTGCATGCCAACGAGCTATCTCCCCTTGAAAATATTTGCTACAAAACGGCAAAAGCGTAGAAGTGCGTGCGAAGTGTATACATTCAATGTAAATTGAATGTAAACTTTAACACGCGTGTATGTGTCCTTGTTTCATATATCATCGAATATAATTTACTGCTACCGATTCCGTCGTGTTCTGGGTGGCGCAGCGAAATTATAATTATTTAAATCTTGCACGAATAGGGTAAATAATAAAACAATATGGATAAATGCATGGTTTGTTTTCGAAAACAGATGGAAATACAAGGTTATAAATGCCCGGGTGTACCCAGCGCATACGTGCTTATATTACCGGCACGTGCTTACACAATCTGTCCTGCGGAATCGACTTTTTAACCCAACCTTCCTTTTCTCACCAAATGTTCGTGCAAACAAACAAAAAATCTTTAAAAATTCAAGGTCAAACAATCGACAACTGAAATTCAGTTAATGTGAATTCTCTTTTGTTAAAGCTCCGAAGGAGCTTTAACGAAAGCTTATTTCGGCTTTTTCCCACAAATTTAATTTGTTCATTTTTAATGTCATTTTTCACGATTGAACCAAAAACTACGCGTCTCATCAAAAAATAATTTAACAAAAAATTTGTCTATTCCTTTTTTTTTCGTATAGTGTGCTGTTTTTCCAGAAATTTAATTTTTTTTTCAATGTATTTGTTTACGTTTCAAACAAAAAACAAAACTACGCGTTTTATGAAAAAATTATCAACAAAAAATTTGTAAATATTTTTAAAAACAATTTTTGTCTTTTAATCTTCTTTCGTATTTTGCGCAGGTTTACCGAAAAAATGATTTCATTATATTTTTAATAGCATTTTTGACGATTAAAACGAAAAATATGTGTCTCAGCAAAAAAATGGTATCAACAGAATTTTTTTTTTTTTTATGCGAAAATTTTTTTTTCATATCATTTTTCTATATCTCGTATAGTTTTCCTGGACAGTGGCATTTTTGATTTCTCAAAAAGCATTTTAAATGGATAAAACCAGAATCGTTGGTAAAAAATGGCTGGTTAACGAACTTGCTTTTTTTATACAGACCGACTACAGACCGACTACAGACCACAGACAGACATACAGAAACATTTGTAAAAATTGTTTTTTCTGATTTTTTTATTTTATTTTGTAATTTTGTTTAAGTGCACAATTTTTGTATAGTAGTATTTTGTCGTATCTAGCATAGTTTGAACGCAAAATGGAATTTTTATTTTTCATTATTTTTTGTGCGATCAAAATGGGAATTTTTGATTTTTTAAGACTTTTTATTGTCAATGTATTTATTTACGTTAAAAACAAAAATCACGCGCCCCATGAAAAAATGATTGCAGACAAACTTTTTAGATCTCTTTTGGGTGAACAATGTTTGTCTATTCACTTTTTTCGAGTCCTGTGTCGGTTTTCCAAAAATTTAATTTTTTTAATTTTCGATGTTTTCTTTACGATTCAAACAAAAACTACGCGTTTTATGGAAAAATTATCAACAAAATATTTGTAAATATTTTCGAAAACAATTTTTTTCCATTAATCTTCTTTCTTATTTTGCGCAGCTTTAACGAAAAATTGATTTTCTCTTATTTTTATTAGCACTTTTGACAATTAAAACGAAAAGTATGTGTCTCAGCAAAAAAATGGTATCAACAGAATCTGTTTATTTTTTTTATGCGAAAAATTTTGTTGTATATCACTTTTCTATATCTCGTATAGTTTTCTACAGACCACAGACAGACCTTCGTAAAAATTGTTTTTTCTGAATTTGTTTTTTTTTTTATTTTGTAATTTTTTTTAAGTGCACAATTTTTGTCTATTCGTATTTTTTCGTATCTTGCATAGTTTGAACTCAAAATGAAAGTTTTGATTATTCATTATTTGTTGTGCCATCAACATTTGAATTTTTGATTTTTTAACACTTTTTCATATCGTGCGTTGTTTGGCTTAAAATTTTCATTTGCTTTTATATTGTTGAATTTTGAAAGTTCTCTAACTGTAATAATTTTCTTTTCATCTTTTTTATTTTCTTTAAAAAAGTCGTAAGAATAAATTCAATAATTTAAAAAAAATCTTTTTTATCCTTTTTAAAAAAGTCGTAAGGATAAATTCTTTGACTTTCCGAATACTAAAAATAGCCGTTAATATAATTTTTAAATTTTGAAAAAAATGTTTCAAACAAATTTTAAAATGCTCTAACTTTTTGAATTCTTATTAAAAATAGCTGGTTAACGAACTTGTTTTTTTTTATTTTAGACCTTAAAAAAAGTGTGCCAAAGCTCAATTCAATCTCATTATTTTTTCGAAAGTTATCGTGCCTGCAGACTACAGATACAGACAGACACCTACGTAAAAATCGTTTTTTCTGACTCAGAAAGTCTCATAACGTGGAGATTTGATGAAAACCGAGTAAGTCAAATTTTACATAAAAAAACCTTTTTATTAGGACGAGAATGTGAAAACTGGAATGCATTTTTAGTGTTTCGTAGCTCCGGGCAAAAATCCTTATAGTTTTGGTAGTTTGTCTGTCGTTCTTACTTTTTTCGCGGAAGGGGAATTGACGAGAACTTGAGTGAGAGCAAGTAGAGGAGTGAGGGTGATGTAGTAGAGGAAGCGAGAAAAATAGTGGATGCAAAATGAAGGCTGGAGGGGGGAATCGATTGACCTCTAGCGAGGGGAATTAAGGAAAGTGTGAGACAGAAAGTAGGGGAAGTATGAGAGCTAAAGCAGGGGAAGGCAGAAAATGGTTAGTAGGAAGTAAGGGCGAGTTAATTACGGGAAGTAGGAAAGGGATGAGATGGAAATTATTGAAAGGAGAAGTAGTGGAATTGTGGGGAATTGAAAAGGGAAAAAATGGGAGAGACAGTAGAGGAAGGGAGTGAAAATAAGAAACGTGAGGGGGTGGCAAGTAAGAGGAGGGGAATTATGGAACGGAAAGATTTCAACTGTTTGATTAGGGTCTCACCGGTAGGTGCTTACACAACTTGTCCTCTGAAATTGAATTTTTAACCCAACCTTCCTGTTCTCTTTAAATGTTCGAAAAAAAAGCTGGAATGCTTTTTGAGGTTTTTGTAGCTCCGGGCAGAAACCCTTATAGTTTTGGTTGGTTGTCCGTCCGTCGTGTTTTTTTCCTGGGAGGGGGATTGACGAGAACTTAGGTGTGAGCAGGTAAGAAAGTTAGAGTGATGTAGTAGAGGAAGCGAGAAAAGTTGGAGTTCGGTAGTGAGGGTGGAGAGGGTACCTGAAGAAGTGTAGTGAGAAGAAGTAGGGGCAGTAGGATCCTGGGAGTGAAGGAAGTAAGGGAACGGATATTAGGAAAGTGAGGGTGAGTAGGGCACGGGAAGTACGGAAGTGATGAGATGGGAAGTAGAGGAAGGAGAAGTAGAGGTTTAGAGGGGAAATGAAGTTTCGATCGGTTGTCCGTGCCTCGCACTTTTTCCCGGGAGGGGAATTGACAAAAACTGTGTCGTGAGCAATTAGGGGAAGTGAGGATAATGTAGCAGGAAGAGTGAGGCAATTAGGAGATGGGAAGTGATGGCTGGACAGGGGAGTAGAGGAAAGTTTTGTAAGGGGAAGTATATGAATGGGAGAGGAGACGTAGGGGAAGTGAAACAAGGTGTAGTAGGGGAGTGAGAGTAAGTACGGCACGCAAAGTAGGAAAGTGATGAGATGGGAAGTAGAGGATGAAGAAGTAGGAAAAAGGAGTGGAAGTAAGAAGAGAAATAAGGGAAAAGATAGTAGGGAAAGGAAGGGCAAGTAAGAAAATTGAGTGAAAGAGAAGTAAGAGGAGGAAAATTGTGGAAGTGAAAGATTTGAACGAATCAATTAAGGTCTTAATAAGCTACGACTTGTTGAATGGAGTAAGGAGGGGTAAAATATTGACAAAAATGCCGCTCGTCATTTATGGATGGTCCCTAACAACAAAAATGAAAAATGTTCATTTTCTTAAATTCAAGCATCTGGGATTGATTTTTTTTCAGCGCAATAGAGTTATTTTTCTTATACTTTGAAAAGGTCTTAGGATTGGAGAAAACCATAAGTGCAGATTTATGAAAGCGATATCCCAAAGGGTGAAGGTGGATCGGTCGTGGAAAGTGGGACGGGGTTTGGGTAAAGTGGTACACATATAGCCTCACCATCCGGATTTTAATAATGTGAGATATGACTGAGACTGCATGGTGTACGGAACACTCGAAGAGTCTGTGATATGAAAAGCCACCCTTTTCTCAGCCACCCCCTACAGCTTCCTTGGTTCTCATTCACACCTATCCCATCTACTTAGACACCAAGGACCTCGGGGAAATGGAGAAAGATAAAGTCGAGTCAGCATTTTTGACATATTTTCTCGGCCAGTTCGAAGATCTCGCGGGATTCCATGAGACCCTAGTTACGCGCAAGTAATACCACAAGATTCCCTTTCTCGATGATGAAAAAATGAACTTTTATATGTACACGAAGTAAACAGGAGAAAAAACAAAGAAAATATAAGGCACGCAGCGTTTTAATGCACTTTTCGATAAAAATTGTACATATTGCAGACTTCAAACTTTATCCTCTATTCCCCTTTTTCACCTTTTCTAAAAAATTCCTCTCTTTCCATTTGTTTTCGATTAAATACGAACTAAATCAACGCAATCATTTTCACTGCTCACAATTGAAGAATTTTCAATGGAACATCTTTGAAATTAAACAAATTTCAATTTTTAATCTTTAAAATTAAACAATTCCAAAAAAGGAATCCAAGATCTTAAAAATGGAAGAATTTTGAATTTCAAATCATTTAAATTGAAAAATTTTCAATTTTATATCTTAAAAATAAAAATTAAGAACAAAATAAAAGTTACATGTCTTCGCAATATAAATTTTGTAACTTTATTAATTTAGATACTTTATTTTTAAAATTCAATAATTTTTAATTTTGACTCTTCCAAAATTGCAGAAATTTAAATTTTAAAACTTTTAAATCAAAGGCTTTTAAATTTTGACAATTTTCAATTGAAAATTTCTGTAATTTTTATGATTTACGCTCCTTTTTTTTTTAAGCCAACGGCCATACCACGCTGAAAAACCCAGTTCTCGCCAGATCACTGAAGTTAAGCAGCGTTGGACGCGGTTAGTACTTGGATGGGTGACCATTCAAGAATACTGAGTGCTGTTGGCACATCGTGGGTGTGGTGAGCCCACACTTGTAGTTATTTAGAACTACAAGAAATCTATCCACCTAGAAACACTACCCGAATCGGGTAGTGTCACGCCTACCCTGAAAGGGAAATGGCTTAATGGTATACATACATACATACGCTCAAAATTTCTTCAATTTGAAAAATTTATTAACGAAAACTCTTGACATTTGAGCATCAAAAACATTAAATTCATTACAATTCAAGAATTTTTATCTACACATATTTAAAATTGAATAATTCAAAGCTGAAAATCCTTGAAATTGAAAATTTTTTGATTATAACTCTTCCAAATTGCAGAAATTTAGATTTTTACCCTTCCAATTCGCAGAAACTTAAAATGAACTCTTGACTTTTGATCTTCAAGATCATAAAAACTAAGGAATTTTTAATTCAAAATCTTTAAAACAGAAGAATTTCAAACCATAATTAAGTCGTACAAAACTTCCCCTCCCATATTTGCCCTGCTCACTTCCCCCTCCCCTCACTTTTCTTACTTTCCCTTCCTTCCTCTACTGTCTCCCATTACTTTCCTCTTAAATACCCTTCCATTCCCCTATCTCTTCTTTTCCTACTTCCCATCTCATCACTATCCTCTTCCCGTGCCCGACTTGCCCTCACTATCCTAATACCCCTTCCCTTACTTCCTTCACTTCCCCTATCCTACCACCCCTACTTCCTCTCACTAAACTTCCTCAGTTTCCCTCTCCACTTTCACTTCCCAGCCCCTACTCGTCTTACTTCCCCTAATACATCACCCTAACTTTCCTACCTACTCACACCTAAGTTCTCTTCAATTCCCCTCCCGGTAGAAGAGCCCGACAGACGGACGACTAACCAAAACTAAAAGGGTTTCTGCCCAGTGTTTCGAAACCATAAAAATGAATTTTAATTTTTTTTAACATAAATTTGAAGAGAACAATAAGGTTGGGTTGAAACTTCAATTTCACAGGACAAGTTTTGTAAGAACGTGCTGGTAAGACCTTAATTAAGTAGTTCAAATCTCTCCCTCCCGTAATTCTCCTCCTCTTACTTTCCATCCTAAAAACTTTGTCTTTTTGGTTTGAAAATTCAACTATCTGGTTACCAATACAAATATTTCATTCAAAATTTATTCCTGTTGTTGAAAATTCAACCATTTTGTTATAAAGTCATATTTTTTGGTCAAAAATTTCACTGTGTTGTTCAACATTCGTCTTTTTGAATTAAAAATTCATCTTTCTTGGTTTATAATAAACTTTTTTGTTGACAATTGAACTATTTTGTAGCAAATTGATCTTCTTTTATAGAAAGTTTGTCCTTTTAGTTAAATTTTTTTTCGAGAAAAAATCACATTTCTTGGTAGATAATTAACTTTTCTCTTAAAAAATCATACTTTTGATTAAAAATTCATCTTTTTTGGTTGAAAATTATTATTATTTTCTTAAATATTCAATTTTTTAAATGAAAATTCAATAATTTGACTATTTTTTCAACAATTGGACCATATAGTTGACAACTGAACTATTAGGTTTGAAATTACCTTTTTTGTTACATATTCATGTTTTTTGTCTAAAATTAAACCATTTAGTAGAAAATGAATTTTTTGTTGAAAATTAATATTTTCGAGTTGAACATGAAATTGTTTTATAGATAATTATTTTTCTTTGTGTTAAAAGTTCAACTATTTTATTGAAAATTCGTCTTTTGGTTGAAAATTTAACTATACTGGTTAAAAATTTAACTGGTTTATTAAAAATTAACTTCTTCGTAAAAAATTATTATTTAGCGTTACATTTAACTTTTTTGTACAAAATTTGTCTGTCTGGCTTGCAAATTTAAGAATTTGGTTAAAAATCAACTTTTTTGAAAATATATATTCTCTGGTTATAAGTTCAATTATATCGTAGAGAATCAATTGTTTGATTTAAACATTCAACTATTTTTTGGAAGATTTTTTTTGTTAAAAATTTATATTTTCTGGTTGAAAATTCAAATGTTTCGTAGAAAATTCATCTTTTTTGGTCGAATTAAACTTTTATTTACAACGAAAATCTTGTTGTTATGTAAAAATCAGTAATTAATTTTTTTTTTAAGAATTCATCTTTTTGCTTGAAAATTCAACTACTTGGTTCAAAGTTGAATGAATTTGTTAAACTTTATATAAAACTTTATAAAAAAAATTCTGTGGGTTCTTGGAAGTTTTGATTCTTCCAGAAGTGGGAGTCAGAACCAGTTTAATCTAAAGAAACACTATTAGGAAGAAAAAAAAATTTATTTAAAAATGTCTAATACAATGTTCTAAGCAATTGTTCGGATGTGTGTGAGTGGATGTCACACTTTTTTGTGATCACGATAACTTAAAAACCCCCCACTAATATCTTGAAACTGGCCAAAGGATTTCTAAAAATATTTATTGCATTTTTTTTAGCATACAATATTATTTCCAAAATTGGGTTTTCATAGTAAAACTTTTTTCATTCACATAATTCAAAGTTGATGCAAGAATATAAAACATTCCTTGGTTAGAAACGAATCAATTGACCTATAATAATAATACATTTTGTTAAAGAGTAGGGAAGTTATGGTAATTTATATATTTTGAAAATCGGGTTTTTATAGTAATACTTTTTTCTTCGAAATAATTCAAAGTTGATGCAAGAATATAAAAGATTCCTTGGTTCGAAACGAATCAATTAAACTATAATAATAATACATTTTATTAAAGTGTAGGGAAGTTATGGTAATTTATATATTTTGAAAATCGGTTTTTTATAGTAAATCTGTTTTCATTAACATAATTCAAAGTTGATGCAAGAAGAGAAAAGATATGTTGATTCGAGACGAATCGATTGACCTATAATATTGATACATTTTATTGAAGAGTAAGGAAGCTATGGTAATGCATAATATTTGAAAATACGGTTTTTTATAGTAAAACTTTTTTCTTAGACATAATTCAAAGTTGATGCAAGATTATGAAAGATTTCTTGATTCGAGACGAATCAATTGACCTATAATAACAATATATTTTATTAAAGAGTAGGGAAGTTATGGTCATTTATATATTTTGAAAATTGGTTTTTTATTGTAAAACATTTTTCCTTGACTAAATTCAAAGTTGATGTAAGAGCAGAAAAGATGTGTTGATTCGAGACGAATCGGTTCATCTACAATAATAATACATTTTTTAAAGAGTCGGGAAGTTATGGTAATTTATATATTTTGAGAATCGGTTTTTTATATTAAAACTTTTTTCTTCGGAATAATTCAAAGTTGTTGCAAGAATATAAAAGATTCCCTGTTTTAAAACGAATCGATTGGCCTATAATATTAATACATGTTATTAAATAGTAGGGAAGTTATGGTCATTTATATATTTTGAAAATTGGTTTTCTATAGTAAAACTTTTTTCATTAACTTAATTCAAACTTGATGTAAGAACAGAAAAGATGTGTTGATTTGAGACGAATCGATTGACCCACAATATTTATACATTTTATTGAGGAGTAAGGAAGCTATGGTAATGCATAATATTTGAAAATACGGTTTTTTATAGTAAGACTTTTTTCTTCGAAATAATTCAAAGTTGATTTAAGAATATAAAAGATTTCTTCGTTCGAGACGAATCAATTGACCTATAATTTTGATACATGTTATGGAATAGTAGGGAAGTTATGGTAATTTATATATTTTGAAAATCGGTTTTTATAGTAAAAATTTTTTCATTCACATAACTCAAAGTTGATGCAAGAATATAAAAGATTCCTTGGTTCAAAACGAATCAATTGACCTATAATAATAATACATTTTATGAAAGAGTAGGGAAGTTATGGTAATTTATATATTTTGAAAATCAGTTTTTATGGTAAACCTTTTTTCAATAACTTAATTCAAAGTTGATGCAAGAACAGAAAAGATGTGTTGATTCGAGACGAATAGATTGACCTACAATATTAATACATTTTTTTCGAGAAGTAAGAAAGTTATGGTAATGCATAATATTTGAAAATAATGTTTGTTATAGTAAAACTTTTTTCTTTGAAATAATTCAAAGTTGATGCAAGAATATAACAGATTCCTTGGTTTGAGACGAATCAATTGACCTATAATATTAATACATGTTATTAAATAGTAGGAAAGGTATGGTAATTTATATATTTTGAAAATCGGTTTTTTATAGTAAAACTTTTTTCATTAACTAAATTCAAAGTTGATGCAAGAACAGAAAAAATGTTAAGATTCGATACGAATCGATTGACCTATAATATTAATACATTTCATTGAAGAGTAAGGAAGCTATGGTAATGTATAATATTTGCAAATACGGTTTTTTATAGTAAAACTTTTTTCTTCGAAATACTTCAAAGTCGATACAAGAATATAAAAGATTCCTTGGTTCGAAACGAATCGATTGACCTATAGTAATAATACATGTTATCAAATAGTCGGGAAGTTTTGGTAATTTATATATTTGAAAATCGGTTGTCTATAGTAAAACTTTTTTCATTAACTTAATTCAAAGTTGATGTAAGAACAGAAAAGATGTGTTGATTCGAGAAGAATCGTTTGACCTACAATATTATTACATTTTATTGAGAAGTAAGGAAGCTATGGTAATGCATAATATTTGAAAGTACGGTTTTTTATAGTAAAACTTTTTTCTTCGACATAATTCAAAGTTGATGCAGAAAGATTCCTTGGTTCAAGACGAATCGATTGACCTACAATATTGATATATTTTATTTAAGAGTAGGGAAGTTATGGTATTTTATATATTTTCAAAATGGATTTTTACAGTCAAAATTTTCTCATTTTCATAATTTCAAGTTGATGCGAGAATAGAAAAGATGTGTCGAATCAAAATTGATGCAATAACGGAAAATATTTCTTGATTCGAGGCAAATCCATTGATCTATAATATTAATAGAGTTTATTGAAGATTAAGGACGTTATGCTCATTTATAATATTTGAAACATCTGTCTCAAACAGAAAAAACTTTTCTCATCGACATAATTCAAATTTTATGCAGGAATAGAAAAGACTTTTTGATCATAAATTTTCAAATTGAAGAATTCTGACAATTTTTGTAAAGAAATCATAAAGCTGGGAAAGGGATAGGGTGCAACAAAATTTGCCCCTTCCCTTTTCCAGCTCAAAAAATTATCATTTCGAATACAAAATTTTATTTGTCTGATTTGTCTTTGTATTTAAAAAATTTTTTGTATTACTTTGCAATTTTGTATTTTTTGTAAATTTCTATTTTTGAGTTGATCAAAATGAAGACTTTGGTTTGTCTGTTATTGAAAAAAATAACTAATGGTTCATCTATGAGGAAGCAAATACATTTGCTAACGGGAAGCAAAGTGCTCGTGAAATGAGCACCATATAATTATAAATACAAACAAAGTGGAAACACTCGAGATCGAATTCACAGCTAGTTTCTTCTTTCCTTGCGTTTCTGCGTTCCTTTCTTCTTGAATTCCATTTCCCCGTTTTTTCTCTTTTGCTGCTATCCTTTTCTCCTGTGTTCCTTTTTCTGCATTCCTGGGTTCATTTTGCCTGTTTGCCTGCTTCTCTGCGTTCCTTTTCTCTTGTGATCATGATTTCCTTGTTTCCTGCGTTCCATTTTTCCTTTTCTCATTTTCTCCTTTTTTCCTGTTTTCCTACTCTTCTGAGTTCTCCTTTTCCTGCGTTCCTTTTTTCTTTTTTCATTTTCTTCCCTGTGTGCCACCTTCGTGGAGCCTCGAGAGGGCCAACTGTTAAAAAAGGGCTAAGCTGGGAAATTTCCACACGGGATATAGAAAATAGCGTACGTTTAGTATCTCATATAATTTCGACAGAATTCTATAGCTAGAGTGGTATAAAAATATCGTAAAATTTCATTAAATTTGTTATATCGTTCCCATAATGTAACCTTTATCGTACCACCGTATGTATGCAAAATAAAAAGTTACCTGAGCATCATGAATTTAAATGAAAGATAAAAAAATTATTGAGCGCAGTCATTTTTCTCCTAATAATAACATTTTTTATAAGCTATAACTAGATGAGGGACGGTACCTAAATTACGTAACAGCCCAAGGGGGGGGGGCGAGAGATTTTATTACGATTTGTTACGTAAAGGGGGGGGTACTGCATTTATGTACGTAATTTTTTTAAATTCGCAAATGAAACAAACAACTTGCTAATTAATTAATTAATTAATTGTAGAGAACGTTAATATGAATTTAAATTTACGCGCCAAAGAAATCTGATGAGTAAAAAACAACCTAGCCAACAACATTTTTAAAAAATATCAGGGAATTTTATTAGTCAGGGAAAAGTCAGGTATTTAAAAAAAGCTCGCAAAAGTCTGGTAATTTCTATAACTTTAAATAACTGTGAAGAAGAATAAATTTGAAATTTTTTTATTTTAACTTTAAATTGTTTTATTCCGTTTATGAAAGATTCTATGTTAAAAATATGACAATTTTAAGATTCTGGTTTTTTAACATTCATAGTCGTGTTTTTAGTAGTAGTAATCTATTTGCTTTGTATTTCTATTTTATTTTTAATTTCAAAATTAATGTATTTTGTAGAAATTTCATCTTTCTTGGATGAGAATGCAACTGTTTCTTTTGAAATTCAAAAATTTGGTTTGAACTTATCCTTTTTGGCTGAAAATTCAACAATTTTGTTGAAAATTCATCTTTTTGAGTTAAAAATTCAAGTATTTTCGTAGAAAATTTACCTCTTGTTCAAAACTTATATTCTGATGTTCAAGAGTAAAACCGAAATCTTTTTCGCGTGAAAATTGAACTAGTTTTTGGGAAATTTGTCTTTTTGATTTGAAAATTCTTCTATTCTAGTATAAATTGCATCTTTCTCGAACAAAAATTCAACTGTTTGATTGAAAATTCAATTTTTTTGTTAAGAAGTAATCTTTTTTGTTTAAAAATTCAGCCGTTTTGTCAAAAATTCAACTAATTCATAGAAAATGTACTATTTGTTTAAAATTCATATTTTTATGTTAATAAGTCAATTGAAATCTTTTCTGGATGAAAATTCAACTATTCTTTTTCATTTATTTTTTAAATTTAAAAATCAACTATTTGAGAAGAAATTGCATCTTTCGTAAATAAAAATGCAACTGTTTGACTGAAAATTCAACAATTTTGTTGAAAAGTTAACCTCTTTGGTTGAAAATTCAACCATTTCATTGAAAATTCAACTATTTCGCAGAAATTTTAATTTTTGTTTAAAATTCATATTTTGGTATTGATAAGTCAACCGAAATCTTTTCTGGGTGAAAATTCAACTATTTTTTCGAAAATTTGTTTTTTTAATTTAAAAATAAACTATTTCAGTAGAAATTGTATCTTATTGGAATGAAAATGCAACTATTTAGAGATTTTTTTCTTGAGTTGAGAATTTACTTTGTTGAAAATTTATTGTTTTTTTTTCTGCTAAAAATTCATATTTTTCATTTGAAAATTCAATTTTTTTACAGAAAATTTGTCTTTTGTCTTGAAGGTTCAACAATTTAGGTGAACTTTTTTTCCTTGCATTACTGAAAAATCTTTATTTGTTGAAAATTCGTCTTTTTGGGTTCAAAATTAATTTTTGTGGTGCAAATATCAACTATAACACTTTTTTGTTGAAACACTTTTTGTGTTATAAAGTCATATTTTATGATAGAAAAGTCGTTTTTCGTTAAAAATAAATAAAGTTTGAAAATTTTAAATTTGTATCTGAAAAATTGTTTCATTCCTTTTATAAAAAATCCTATGTTAAAAATATTATAAGAATAGAACGCTCGTATTTGAATGTTAATGGCCAAAGAAAATGAAAATTTGGTCAAGGAAAAAGCAAGGAATTTTTAAAATTAAGTTTTCACCCTGCAAATCATGTATTATCTTAAATACGCCGAAATATTTTGTTATGCTTTTACGATTTTTTTATGTATTATCGCATATTTATAACATTTTTTACAATTTTAGGTCATTATTGTTATTGCTCTGATAGCGTTGTATTTGTTTTCTGATGTTCCCCCGGGCTCATCAAATTAAAATAAAGCCGTCCAGTCAACCACTGAACTACTGAAAATTAATCGATATTGTGAATTTTGCATGAAACAACTGAAAACTCGAAGCCATTTCACAACATGACGATAATTATAAATAAAATAATCTTCTTATAATCAGTCAAAAAATGCAATTTTCTGTTTTCAATTTATTCAGAAAATATAAGAGTAATACGCTTTTATTTTTTTGTGTCCCAGGCCAAAAAAGACGAATTTTGAACAAAATAGTTCCATCCTCAACAAAAACAGATGAATTTTCAACAAAGAATATTAAATTTTTTTAACAAAAAAAAAAGAATTTTCAACCAAATACAAGAATTTTTATCTAAATAGTTAAATCTTCAACCAGAAAATATGAATTTTCAATTAAAAATGGAATCGTTAAAGAGGTTCAAAAAACTAATTTTCAAGAAAAAAGCGTACTTTCAACCATGTGAAGTTAGCCGAAAAAGACAGATTTTATACAAATAAGTTAAATCTTTAACCAAAATAAAGAATCTTCAATAAACAAAATTAATTTCCTACCCAAATAAACGATTTTTCAACAAAATACTGGAATTTTATATTGAATTGTTGAATTTTGAACTTATGAAGGATACATTTTCAACCAAAAATGGAATAGTTGAACTTGCAGATAAAAAAATTAATTTCATATAAAAAAAAAAATCGAATTTTCATTGAAATAGTTAAATTTTCGATCAAACAGTTTAACTTTGACCAAACAGTTTAATTTTCTACCCAAATTGTAAAATTTTTAACAAAAGAGATCGCTTTTAACCAAATAGTGCACTTTTATACCAAATTATTGAATTTTCAAGCCGAATAGAAATGTATTATAATAATTATAATAATTCCAAAAATGGTGGAAAATGCAATTTTTTTTATTTTGTACCTAAGATATAAAAAAAATGTTTTTTATTTTCCATTGCTCTTTTAAATGAACCAAGAAAATATGTACATATTATTAAGTTTCTAACAAAAATTATTTACAATTTTTTTTCATTTTTTGAAATATTATTTTTCTACGACAATTTCTTGTTTTTTATTTTTTGAAATATTATATTTCCACAAAAATGTTTTTTTTTTCATTTTGTTTTAATCTAAGGTTATTTATTTCCATAAACTTAAAAAAAACAAAATTCAAAACCAATTCTTTTCCATACACAAAAAATTTAAAAATTTGAAAATTATTTAAATCGACTAGCCCTTTGATGAGAAATTTTTTTGAGTCTTTTTAAAATTTGATTGTAATGCCACAAAAGAAACTTTATATTGCTTTTTTTATAACTATATATTATAAAACTCAAAATGATCATATTTAATGGAATATGATCATTTTGAGTTTTTTCGACCCACCGTGATAAGTAGGTACGGATGACTGTGGTCAGACAACGGAGTAGCAGAAAATGTATCTAATGTAATCTATACTTGTATATTAGGTTGATTCCTTTTATGAGATAAACAATTATTTTCGAATCTGAGAAAATTTTTTAATTTATTTTTAAAAATAATAGTAATTTCATCTTACTTGTTCCACCTTTTTTTTATAAAAATTTGACATACGGTGTGCTGATCACATAATACAATAAGTAAATTAATAAAAGTCACTTATTATAAAAAAATGTAAAACAAATGAGAAGCTATTATTATTTTCCTCAAAAAAAAACTTAAAAATTTGCATTAAATTATTGAAAACAATGGTAATATAAAAAGGGATAATTTTATATGTAAAAGATGTAATATATGCATTTTCAAGACATTGAGAAAATAAAAACAACAAAAAAGACAAAACTCAGAAAGGGCACCTCCAAATCATTTTACAAAAATTAAATTATGTTTGTTTCACTCATTATTTGATCACACATAACTTATTTATAAAAAACATATTTTTTTCCTTTTCGTTATTCCCAGGAAAATATATTTTGTTGATAATATCAACATGCTAAATTTAATTTTAAACACCTATAAAAATAATGAATTACTTAAAAGTTATTCATCAAATTCATTAACTCTAGCAACAAATTTATAAACGAATAAATTTTTTTACAGTATGTTTAGATTTCTATTTTGAATATTTAAAAAAAAATGATTATTGTACTAAATACTAAGATGTACATTTTTTGTGTTCCAGGTGCGTATGAATCATGCAATGGATTTTTTCTACTTCAAAATATAATTTGATGATCGTACTGGTATGTAACAGATGTCAGTGGACAATTTTGAACCACGTAAATCAACGTTTTTTTTATTGTCAAGGATTTTCATATGTGTACCTATAAAATCCTCGGAAACATGATAAAATGCGTAAAATTCCCTTGAAAATCCTATGGAATCTTAAAATTTCTAAAATCATTGTAAATATTTTAAATACTTTGAAATCTTTCAAAATACCTATGAATTTTTCTAAAAATCATGAAAATTCCTTGGAATCTTTGGAGAAACCCTAAAAAAACTAAAATCCTTCAAAGTATCTTGAAATATCTTAAAATTCTGGAAGACTATTCAAATTCCTTTTATTAATTGAAATCTCTCCAAATCTTTGAAATCCTTAGAAATCCCGTAATTCTTGTGAATTAATTCTTCTGAATTTCATCCAAATATTATAATATTTCCTGAAATCCTGAAAATTATATAAAATCTGATCATATTTCTTAAAAATCTTCAAAATATTTGAAGTTCTACGAAATCCTTTGAGATGCTGGAAAATTTTTTTAATCTAGGAATCTTTTTAAATATCTTAGCCTATCCCGGTAAGCATAAAAAAAATTAAATGATTTTGCGGGTGGTAGTAATTTCAAAAATTGTGAAAAACCTTAGTTTTTATGAATATTTGTTCACAAAATGATGGGGAAAAAAATAAATTAATCGAATTATACCTTAATGAAGTCCTTATAACATCATAAAAAATCTTTTAACCTAAAATTAGTCAACTTTAACATTATATACTCTAATTTTGGATACATGAATTACCTGAAAGGTTCTTCTGTTTCAGATAATTATAGAAAATTTTAAAAGATCCCAGAATCTCATAAGAAAGTTAAGAACCTTTCGAAATTTACAAAGAATGCTTTACACTGTAAAATTCTAGCATATTTCAGAATATTTCCAAAAAGCATAAAAAATTGCAGAATATTATGAATACTTAAATTTTCAAACAAAAAGATAAATTTTTAATAAAAAGTGAAATATTAATATTTTCAGTTTAAAGAAATGACTCTTCAAAAAAACATGAATTATCAACTTATTGAGTTCAATGAAAAAAATACGATTTTAGTTTATTCTTCAAACTAAAAAGTCGAATATTTTATAAAACTGTTAAATTTTAAACCGGAAAAGGAGGTTTTCAAACAAGAAAGGTAATTTTCAATCCAGAAAAATAAGTGTTAACCAAATAGTTGAATTTTTAACAAAAAAAGATAAATTTTTCAGTTGAATTCAACTAGAAAAAGGAGATTTAAAAAAAAATTGGAATCCTAAATCAAAATGATAAGTTTGTAAAAAACAAGATTAATTTTTCACCCAAGTAGACGAATTTTCAACAAAATACATTAATGTTCCACAAAATATTTGAATTTTAAACTTATGAATGATAAATTTCAAACCAAAACTGGAACAGTTATATTTTAGATTTAAAAAATAATTTTAAAAAACAAACGGATTTTCAAACAAAATACATGAATTTCAAACTAGAAAAGATCAATTTTTAATTTAAAATATAAATTTCTTACTAAAAGTGGAATAGTTGTAAGTTGAAGTGAAGAAAATTAATTCTCAACCAAAAAAGCGAATTTTCAGCAAACTAGTTAAATTTTGAACCAAAGAGTTGAATTTTCAACCAAAAAGGATTTTTTCACGAGCCTAATGATGAATCTTCAACAAAGGAGATTAATTTACTGCCTAAATAGACGAATATTCAACGAACATAAATTTTCTACCAAACTGTTGAATTTTCAAGCCAAAAAGATGAATTTTCTACAAAAAAGTTTAATATTCAACCAGAAAATATAAAATTTCAACAAAAAAGTTCATTTAAACCCAAATAGTTGAATGATGAACGGTAATAATTAAGGTTTAACAAAAAAAAAAATGAATTCTGATTGCAACATGTAATAGTAACCAAAAAAGATTGAAAGTGGAAATTAAATACATTTTCAACAAAATAGTTTAATTTTCAACCAAACCAGAATAATTTTCAACCAAGCTGTTACATTTTCAAAATTTTTAATTAAAAATGAAATCATTGAATTTCAAGTTTAAAATTCTAATTTTCAACAACAAAAAAGTATTATCAACCAGTTGGTGTCAACTGAAAAAGATAGATTTAAAAAAAAAATTCGAACCAAAATAAAAAATCTTCAACAAAAAAGATTAATTTTTTACCCAAATAAACGAATTTTCAACAAAAAAGTTGATTTTTGTTTTTTATACCCAATTATTGAACTTTTAGGCGAAATAGGCGAATTTTCTACGAAAAAGGTGAATTTTTCATCCGAAAGTAGGAATTTTAAATAAAGAACTTAATTTACAACCAAACAGTCAAATTTCTAAATAAAATGAGAAATATGCAACAACAAGAAAATTAATTCTAAATGAAACATGTAATATTAAATATTTCACCAAAAAAATATTGTAATTTCAAATAAAAAATAGTTGAATATAACCAAACAATACGAATTTTCAACAAAATACATGCATTTTCAAATAGAAAATATCACTTTCAATTTAAAATAGAAAGTTACAATTAAAATGACGAATAATTAACAAAAAGATGTTTTTTTCACCAAGATGATTAGTTTTCTTCAAAAGAAGACGAATTTTCAACAAAATACATGAATTTTAATTCAAACAGTTGAATCTTGAACTAAAAAAGATAAATTTTCTATTAAAAATCAAAGCTTTAAATGTTAGGTCTAAAAAACTAATTTTCAACAAATTAAAAACGGATTTTCAATAAAATATTTAGATTTTCGAATGAATAGTTTCATTTTGGAACAAAAAGTTTAATTCATGCCAAAGTTAAAGAATTTTTACCAAAAAAGTTAATTTACAAGCAAACAGTTGAATTCTCAACTACAATGACGAATCTTCAATCCAACACAAAAATAAGTTCACAACGAAACATGTTATATTAAAAATTCAACCAAAGATATTTTGATTATAATTCAAAAAATCAAATACATAAATTTTCAACTACAAAAAATGATTTTTTAAATTAAAATATCCATTTTCTACCAAAATTTTATTAATAGGATTCTCATACAGGTATGAAATATATTTAACGCATTATTTACGGTTTGATTGACGGTTATATAAAATAACATTTATACTTTTTATTGAAAAATAAATAGCTGTGAATTCAATCTCGAGTGTTTCCACTTTGTTTGTATTTATAATTATATGGTGCCCACTTCACGAGCACTTTGCTTCCCGTTAGCAAATGTATTTGCTTCCTCATAGAGGAAGCATTAGTTATTTTTTTCAATAATAGACAAACCAACGTCTTCATTTTGATCAATTTAAATATAGAAATTTACGAAAAATACAAAATTACAAAATTACAAAATAATACAACGAAATTTTTAAATAGAAAGACGAATCAGACAATTAAATTTTGTATTCGAAATGATTATTTTTTGAACTGGAAAAGCGAAGGGAAAAGTTCTGTCGCACCCTATCCCTTTCCCAGCTTTATGATTTCTTTACAAAAATTGTCAGAATTATTCTATTTGAAAATTTATGATCAAAAAGTCTTTTCCATTCATGCGTCAACTTTGAATTATGTCGATGAAAAAAGTTTTTCTGTTTCAAACAGATGATTCAAATATTATAAATGAGCATAACTTCCTTAATCTTCAATAAAGTGTATCAATATTATGGATCCGTCTATTCGTCTCGAACCAAGGAATATTTTATATTCTTGCATCAACTTCGAATTATGTTAGTCAAAAAAGTTATACGATAAAAAACCGTGTTTTTAAATATTATGCATTACCATAGCTTCCATAGCTTCCATTACCAATCGATTCGTGCCGAATCAACACATCTTTTCTGTCCATGCATCAACTTTGAATTGTGTTAATGAAAAAAGTTTTACTATAAAAAACCGTATTTTCAAATATTATGCATTACCAGAGCTTCCTTACTCTTCAATAAAATGTATTAATATTATAGGTCAATCGATTTGGCTTGAATCAACGCAACTTTTCTATTCTCGCAGCAACTTTGAATTATGAGAATGAGAAAATTTTTACTATAAAAATCGATGTTAAACATATATAAAATACCATAAGTTCCCTACGCTTCAATAAAATGTATTAATATTATAGGTCAATCGATTCGGCTTGAATCAACGCAACTTTTCTATTCTCGCAGCAACTTTGAATTATGAGAATGAGAAAAATTTTACTATAAAAATCGATGTTAAACATATATAAAATACCATAAGTTCCCTACGCTTCAATAAAATGTATTAATATTGAGGTCAATCGATTCGTCTCGAATCAGGGAATCTATTATATTCTTGCATCGACTTTGAATTATGTTGAAGAAAAAACTTTTACTATAAAAACCCCTATTTTCAAATATTATGCATTACCATAGCTTCCTTACTCTTCAATAAGAAGTATAAATGTTATAAATCAATCGATTCGTCTCAAATCAACACATATTTTCTGTTATTGCATCAACTTTAAATTATGTTAATGAAAAAAGTTTTACTATAAAAAACCGATTTTCAAATATTATGCATTACCATAGCTTCCTTACTCTTCAATGAAAAGTATCAATGTTATCGATCAATCGATTCGTCTTGAATCAACACATCTTTTCTCTTCTTGCATCAACTTTGAATTATGTAAATGAAAAAAGTTTTACTATAAAAAACCGATCTTCAAAATATATAAATTACCATAACTTTCATAATCTTTAATAAAATATATTAATATTATAGGTCAGTCGATTCGTCTCGAATCAAGGAATCTTTTATATCCTTGCATCAACTTTGAATTATGCTAATGAAAAAAAATTTACTATAAAAAACGATTTTCAAATATCATGCATTACCATAGCTTCCTTACTCTTCAATAAAAAGTATCAATATTATAGATCAATCGGTTCGTCTTGAATCAACACATCTTTTCTGTTCCTGCATCAACTTTAAATTATGTAAATTAAAAAAGTTTCACTATAGAAAACCGATCTTCAAAATATATAGTTTACCATAACTTCCCTACTCTTTAATAAAATGTATTAATATTATAGGTCAGTCGATTCGTCTCGAACCAAGGAATATTTTATATCCTTGCATCAACTTTGAATTATGCTAATGAAAAAATCTTACTATAAAAAACCGATTTTTAAAATATTATTGCGTGCTAAAAAAATGCAAGAAATATTTTTATAAATCCTTCGGTAAGTTTCAAGATATTAGTGGGGAAAATAAGCTCTTTCAAATTTCATCAATTTATCTGCAACCGTTTTCAAGTTATCGTGTTCACAAAAAAGTGTGAAATCCACACACACACACACATCCGGACTATTGCTTAGAACATTGCATTAGAAATTTTTGAGTTGAGGAAGGTTTAATTAAATGAATGTAAAATTTTTGGAAAATGCTACCATCACAAAGCTTCCTCTACGAGGAAGCAAAAAGGGGGCACGGCGTGCCTGAACGGGAGTTAAATAAAATTTTCATGAACGTCTCAGATATTTGCAGGATCTTTGAGTAGAACATAAATAGGGATGTTTTGGACAAAAATGGTAATATTTCGTCGAGCTCTGTCAAAATAAAACTGGTTCTAAGGTTTTTTATACCTTTTTTCACTAATTTCGTAACTACAGCGGCTTTCAAATACTTTTTTCAAAGTTACGTATCAGCGAATCTCTACATTAATTTTTTGGGTCAAAGCACTTAATTTAAACAAAATTTTCCCGCTTATCCGGTGTCGCTATTTTATTTTTAGACAGCTACATCATTTTTTTAAGGTCAAAAAATGGTATGGTTGTACGCAATTATCAAAAAATTCTTACAATTTTTTAAAACGAGCTAACGAAACCAGATAAGAAGGAAAATTTCGTTTGAATCAACTACTTTTAGCGAAAAAAACACGTTCATTAACTGCACATTTATTTTTAATTCAAATTTAATTGATACAGTCGCTATACGAAAATTTCGTTTTTACCTTCTTCTCGGACTCTTTTTGAACGACTGCAGCTTAATTTTCGTTTTTTTTTCGGTTAATTTTTATAAATTGAAAGTTTCTCCGTCATCACTTTTCTTAAATTTTAATACCATTGAATTTCATTTGAACATTATAAATTAGCCCTTATATTGCAGTGAAAAATAAGAATAACTCGAATAAAGCTGTGAACTTATGGATTTATTTAAATAAGCTTCATATCAGCATAACATTTTGTACAATAATTTGAAAAATTAATTCTTGAGCACTGATACTTAATTGTTGTTTTTTAATGTTTTTGTATATTTCAAACGAGAAAAAAGCTTAGATATGAGAAGAGTTGTATTCACAAATAGCCCGCAATAATTGTTCATCATAATTAGAATTCGCACTTCCAACTTCATACTTCTCCCACGTGATTTTAAAACCATGATGAACGGATGCCATTGCTTGTTCATTATAGAATCCCAAACCACGCTGATATTTTCTGCAAAATTCAGGAACATGGAAAAAAACGGACAAGCACATCATTGGTGTTTGCTAATTTATGTTTGTCCTTTTTAAACAATTTTTTTTTTGATTAAGAGAGATAATTTCCAGTATAACTAAATGCGAGAATTTGCAGTGTTTCCAAATCGAAAAATTCTTACAAAAAAGAGTACAAACAAACAAAAAGTTTACAAAAATTAAGCTGCTGTCGTTCAGAAATAGTCCGAAAAGAAGGTAAAAACGAAATTTTCGTATAGCGACTGTATCAATTAAATTTGAATTAGAAATAAATGCGCAGTTAATGAACGTGTTTTTTTCGCTAAAAGTAGTTGATTGAAACGAAATTTTCCTTCTTATCTGGTTTCGTTAGCTCGTTTTAAAAAATTGTAAGAATTTTTTGATAATTGCGTACAACCATACCATTTTTTGACCTTAAAAAATGATGTAGCTGTCTAAAAATAAAATAGCGACACCGGATAAGCGGGAAAATTTTGTTTAAATCAAGTTCTTTGACCCAAAAAAAATAATGTAGAGATTCGCTGATACGTAATTTTGAGAAAAGTATTTGAAAGCCGCTTTCGTTACGAAATTAGTGAAAAAAGGTATAAAAAAAACCTTTAAACCAGTTTTATTTTGACAGAGCTCGACGAAATATTTCCTATTTTTGTCCAAAACATCCCTATTTATGTTCTACTCAAAGATCCTGAAAAGATCTGAGACGTTCATGAAAATTTTATTTAACTCCCGTTCAGGCACGCCGTGGGGGTTCAAATTTAGTGTCACTGGTTTTCTTTATATTTTTTCACTTTGATAACAGTTTATCGATTCTATTAGTTGCACACTTTAAAACGCAGAAAACCAAGGGGGCTCATTTGGTTTTCTTTTTTTCCCAAGGGAGATATTTTCTTGCCCGTTCCACAGTTTATAAAGCATCCCAGTATCGTCCATGACATGTTGCAATAGCTGAGCGCGTAAAAGTCACAGCTGAAATATACAACTGGTGACGGTGTGTGACTGTAGAGTAAAAAATGGGAGTAAGCAAATGGCCACTCGAGCAAATTTGCCAGGACTGAAATGAATGGCATTCTAGATCGGTAGTTCAGCTTCCGCAAAATGCTACGTGAAAATCAACTGCACTCGGAGAAAAATACTTTATTATTGACATAGTGTTTTTATATTGCTTTCACCACAATTGGTACTAACAGACACAGAAAAAAACAACTTTTTTTAGTTTTGGAACATTTCAGAACAGTCTGGATCGTTCTGCGAAATTATTTACACAGCTAGCGAGAGCGGTATTGAAAATCACTGCTGACTTTGAAATGAGATTCATTATTTACAAGAACAGCGATAAACTTTTTTAAAACCCTTTTTAAAGGCTTATGAAATGCCGCGTCGAATGACCCCTGATAGAGATATTTTTGACTTTTTAGAGAGTATATACTACGTGAGAAGTTTAAAAAAAATGAAAGAATTTCTCGAATTTTGTACCTTGACTTCTGCACATAATATGACCTAGGAGAGTTATAGCAAAAATTGGAAAATTATACCACATGGTCTCTAAAGTCTCATCTTCAATTTAAGCCGATAAAACTTAAAAAATCTGTATAGGTTCCTGAGATATGCTTAAAAATGTCCAAGCGTGTCTGCGTCGAGTTCCAGTCCCTCAAGCAGCCAGGCTGGCCGACAATGGTAATAGCCGACTGAAACCCTGTCAATTTTAGTTTTTTTTTCACACGTTATTGCAAATCATGAAAATTTGAAAACATTCTAGAATATTCTGGAATAAATCGGAAATGTCAAGGGCTTTCTTAAAATTTGGAGAGTTTTAGAAATATTAGAACATTCTAGAATAATCTCAGAACATCCTAGAATATTCAGATAAAAAAACTTTCGAAATAGTCTAACAAATTTGAGAATATTTCACGATTCCAGAAGAATCTAGAACATTACGTAACAGAAAAGTTTATTTTCAAAAATTTCAGAATATTCTATAACATTCCCAACTTTTTATAGAATTTTAGGAATTAAGTATATTTAATGAAATTACATAAATCATTCTAGGTTCAAAACATTTTTGTATATTTTGGAAGAGGGAAGAACATTCCAGAATTTTCCAACAATCTTACAAATAGAGGAATGTCAAATAAAATCCAAAAACGCTCTAGATTAATCTAGACTATTCCAAAATTGTACAAAAAATTGCAAAGAATTGAAGAGTTCTAAAAGAATATAGAACATTCCATAATATTCCAGGATTAGCTGGTTTCTAAACTTGAATCAGTAAATATTTTTGCGCAAATTTAATCAGTGAAAATCCACTGAAAACCAGTGAAAATGTCATTGAAATTCATTTGTATTTTACTGATTCACCCAATTAAAAACGATAAAAAATTTTAGTAACCTTCTCTGAAAATTTCATTCATTCTTTCCTTTTCTGGAAAATTCAGGAATATTTTGGAATGTTTTAAAATTTTCTGGAATACAATATTAGATAAAAATGTTTTACAAGAATTTTCACATCATCTGTACTTTGGTATCAGATAAAATTAAATAAAAGTGAATTTTTAACAAAATGGTTAGGATTAAAAGCTAGAAATTCAAATATTTTAGATAACAGTTGACTTCTAAAAAGGAAAAAAAGAATTTTCAACGGTAATGTTAATTTTTAATTAAAAAAGATTAATGGAATAATGGAAACGTTAAATTTTTAGTTTGAACAACTAATTTCCAGATAAAAAATAAAATATTTCTCAATCAGAAAGAAAGACGAATTTTTTACCAAATAGTTGAATCCTCAACCAAAATAGTGAATTTTCAACAAACAAGATTATTTGCTATTTAAATAGATAATTTTTTTAAGAAAATACATAAATTTTCTAACAAATAGTTGAATTTTCAACTAATAAGAAAAACCTTTTTTTAAATAATAATAGAGTAGTTCAATTTTGACCCGAATATAAGATTTAAAAAAATAAATAATTGACGACCAAAAATTTGAATTTTCAACTGAAATGGTAAATCTTTAACAAACAAAGAAATTATGGTTTTTAAAAATTAGTTTTTAATTTTAAATCAAAAACAGTTAAATTCAATGAAAAGAGATGAATTTTTAACCATGAAGATTAATTTTCAACAAAATGCAAAAAAGCATACAAAAATACAGAATAATACAAAAAGAAGAATTTTCAACAAAATACATGAATTTGTGAATAAACAAGTTCAATATTCAATTTAAATTTGCAAAAAAAAAATTAATTTACTACCACATACTTGAATTTTCAACTTACATGATAAATATAAAAAAAAAGTGAAATTGCAAGAAAAAAATTTAATGTTCAACCAAATATTTAAATTTTAAACCAAAAAGTTGATTTTTTAACCACGAAAACTCCCCCCCCCCCATCTATACAAAAATAGTAATCATGAAAATACGTGAATTTACAACCTACTTAAATTTGCAACCAGAAAAGATGAATTTTTTATTTTAAAAAATCAATGTTCAGCCAAAAATGGAATAATCAAATTTTTAATTGAAAGCCATAATTTACAAATAAAATTGAAACCATTTTTCAACAAAATAGTTAAATTTTCAACGAAAGAGATGAATTTTTAACCAAAAAGTCAAAAAGATGAATTTATAACAAAGAATTTCAACTTGGTTAAAAAAAAATTATAAGAAGAAAAAAAAAGAAAACAAAATTTCAAGCAAGTAGTTAAATTCTCGATAAAAAAGATGAATTTTTAACAACAAAAAAAGTTGCATTTTCAACAAAATAATTAAATTTTTAAGCAAGTAGTAGACTTTTTAAATAAACGTGGTAAATTCTGAACCAAAAGTATAACGGTAAACTTTTTTTGGAAAGAAATTAACTTTTAACCGAGAATAGTTGGATCTTCTTATTAGATTATATTATTTAATTTGAATTTAAACGAAAAAGTGAAGAAAGGGGAAGTTTCTTGATAACAGGCAGAAACAAAATTCTTCAGAAAAGGGGAAAAGATTTTATAGACGGCCCCTAATCTAATACCGAGAAAAGTTTTTAAAAAAACCTGAACGTGGATTTAGATTATGAAAGAGATAGAAAAAGATAAACTTGGATAGATATATGGTACGATGAGATAGAGAAGAGGGGATTGAAAAAGATAGACGTGAATTTATATTGGCAAGCAGATAGAAAAACATGGACGTTGATAGATAAATGATAGGGCACGATAGAAAAGAGGGGATTAGAAAAGATAGAGGCAACTTTAGATTAACCGTAAGATAGAAAAATATTTATCTGGATAGATAAAGGATAGGATGAGATAGACAAAAAGGGTAATGAAAAAGATAAACGTAAATTTAGTTTGACGAAGGGATTGAAAAAGATAGACGTTGATAGATGTATGATACGATGAGATAGAGAAGAGGAGATTAAAAGGGATAGACGGGAATTCAGATTGACAGAGGATATAAAAATATTGACGCAGATATGGGATAGTATTAGATAGAAAAGAGGTAATAAAAAAAAGACGAACATTTAGATTGACAGAGAGATAGTGAAGATTGTCAAAGATAGATGAAGGATAGGATGGGATAGAGAACAGTGGATTGAAAAAGATAGACGTGAGTTTATATTAACGAAGCGATAAAAAAAGGTAAACGTTGATAGATATTTAATAGGATCAGATAAAGAAGAGGAGATTGAAAAAGATTGACTGGAATTCGGATTAATAGAGCAATAGCAAAAGATTGACGTGGATAGTTAAAAGATAGGATGAGATCGAAAATACGGCATTGAAGAAGATAGACTTGAATTTAGATTCTCAGATAGATGGAATAGGATACATTTTCTCTATCTCTTTTTATCATCAAGGTTTAAAATTATTCAAAAAGATACAATCTCTATCTTTTTAGTTGCAGCAGGGTGATTCGAGAATATACTTTTTCCAGTTGAATTAACTAAAAAATTAGTTATTTTAACTAAATTCTTAGTTAATTTAACTGAGAGAAGTGATAAAAATGAAAACAGTTATTGCAGCTTCTCGTCCTAGTTCCCTAGGGCCCCAATGTATTTTTCTTAGTCAAATGGTTTAAACAGTCAACCTAACTTATGTTAAAATTTAGTTACCCACAAATAGGAAACCAGTTGGATTAAATACATTCCCCAACTAAGTAAACTTAGTTGACGATTTATCAAGAATTTTTTTCAGTGTGTATTCAATACTCTGTCTACATATATTTCCAGGTAGATTATATGAGTTTAGATAGTATGAAATTTCCAGACATGAAGTTCTGAGCGAGAGACAAAAATTATTGGATGCATTAGTTCGGATAAAATTGATCACATTGAGTAGCGTACGACCGTTGCAGCTATTGCTTTTTAATGAAAATGCAGCACCAGTTCGATACCGGAAACTCGACATGCGAGATACCTTAATTGAGACGAACGTTTAATTGTTCGATTATGATCCAGTCTCGTCAAATCTGCGCTCAGTGGGACGCGATGCAATCCGATTCGCTGAGTTTCGATTTAATTGAAAGTTCACGCGGATGCCTCTGTGTCACTCAATGAAGTATGGGTGGAGGCATTGATGGGAAGTAACTAGTTTCTTTTGAATATTTTGCTTCCTCATAGAGGAAGCTTTGCAATGGTAAGATTTTCCAAAATTTTTAAATTCATTTAATTAAACCTTCCTCAATTTGAAAATGTCTAATACAATGTTCTAAACAATTGTCCGGATGTGTGTATTTTTGTGTGTGTGGATCTTTGTGTGGATGTTACACTTTTTTGTGAATACGATAACTTGAAAGCGGTTGCAGACAAATTGATGAAATTTAAAGGGCTTATTTTCACCACTAGTACGTTGAAACTGACAGAAGGATTTCTAAAAATCTGTATTGCATTTTTTTCAGCACTCAATAATATTTAAAAAATCGGTTTTTCATAGTAAAACTTTTTTCAATAGCATAATTCAAAATCGATGTAACAATATCAAAGATTCCCTGGTTCGAGACGAATCGTTTAACCTACAATATTGATACACTTCATCAAAGAGTAGGGAAGTTATGGTAATTTATATATTTTAAAAATCGGTTGTTTATAGTAAAACTTTTTTCATTAAGATAATTCAAAATTGATGCAAGAAAAAAAAGGATGTGTTGATTTCAGACGCATCGATTAACCTATAACATTGATACATTTCATTGAAGAGTAAGGAAGCTATGATAATGCATAATATTCGAAAATACGGTTTTTCATTGTAAAACTTTTTTCTTTGACGTAATTCAGAGTTGATGCAAGAATATAAAATATTCTTTGGTTTGAAACGAATCGATTGACTTAAATATTAATACATTTAATTGAAGAGTAGGGAAGTTATGGTAATTTATATATTTTGAAAATCGGTTTTTTATAGTCAAACTTTTTTCATTCACATAATTCAAAGTTGATGCAAGAACAGAGAAGATGTGTTGATTCGATAGTAATCGATTGACCTATAATATTTATATATTTTATTGAAGAGTAAGGAAGCTATGGTAATGCATAATATTTGAAAATACGGTTTTTTATAGTAAAACTTCTTTCTTTAACATTATTCAAAGTTGATGCAAGAATATAAAAGATTGCTTGGTTCTAGAAGAATCGATTGACCTACAATATTGATACATTTTATTAAAAAGTAGGGAAGTTATGGTACTTTATATATTTTTAAAATCGATTTTTCTAGTAAAAATGTTCTCATTCTCATAATTTAAAGTTGATGCGAGAATAGAGAAATTGTGTTGATTCAAGACAAATCGATTGACCTACAACATTGATACGTTTTATTGAAGAGTAAAAAAGCTATGGTGATGCATAATATTTTAAAATACGGTTTTTTATAGTAAAACTTTTTTTCTGCGACATAATTCAAAGTTGATGCAAGAATATAAAAGATTCCTTGGTTTGAGACGGATCGATTGACCTACAATATTAATACACTTCATTAAAGAGTAGGGAAGTTATGGAACTTTATATATTTTTAAAATCGATTTTTATGATACAAATGTTCTCATTCTCATAATTTAAAGTTGATGCCAGAATAGAGAAGTTGTGTTGATTCAAGCCGAAACGTTTGTCCTATAACATTGATACATATCATTGAAGAGTAAGGAAGTCATGGCAATGCATAATATTTAAAAACACAATTTTTTATAGTAAAACTTTTTTCACTAATATAATTAAAAATTGATTCAAGAACAGAAAAGATTCCTTGATTCGAGTTCAATCGACTGATATATAATATCAATACACTTTATTGAAGATTAAGGAAGTTGTGCTTATTCGTAATATTTGAATCATCTGTTTCAAACAGAAGAACATTTTTCATCGACATAATTCAAAGTTGATGCAATAATAGAAAAGATGTGTTGATTCCAGACGAATCGATTGACCTATAATATTAATATATTTTATTGAACAGTAAGAAAGCTATGGTAATGCATAATATTTGGAAAGACGATTTTTTATAGTAAAACTTTTTTCTTCGACATAATTCTAAGTTGATGCAAGAATATAAAAGATTCCTTCGTTCGAGACGAATCGATTGACCTACAATATTAATACATTTTGTTAAAGAGTAGGGAAGTAATGGTACTTTATATATTTTTAAACTCGATTTTTATAGTAAAAATTTTCTCATTCTCATAATTTAAAGTTGATGCGAGAATAGAGAAATTGTGTTGATTTAAGATAAATCCATTGACCTACAACATTGATACTTTTTATTGAAGAGTAAGAAAGCTATGGTAATGCATAATATTTTAAAATACGGTTTTTTATAGTAAAACTTTTTTCTGCGACATAATTCAAATTTGATGCAAGAATATAAAAGATTCCTTGGTTCGAGACGGATCGATTGACCTACAATATTAATACACTTCATTAAAGAGTAGGGAAGTTATGGAACTTTATATATTTTTAACATCGATTTTTATGATACAAATGTTCCCATTCTCATAATTTAAAGTTGATGCCAGAATGAAAAAGTTGTGTTGATTCAAGACGAATTGATTGACCTACAACATTGATACTTTTTATTGAAGAGTAAGAAAGCTATGGTAATGCATAATATTTAAAAACGCAGTTTTTTCTAGTGAAACTTTTTCCACTAACATAATTCAAAATTGATGCAAGAACGAAAAAGATTTCCTGATTCGAGGCAAATCGATTGATCTATAATATTAATACACTTTATTGAAGATTAAGGAAGTTATGCTCATTTATAATATTAGAAACATCTATTTCAAACGGAAAAACTTCTTTCGTCGGCATAATTCAAAGTTGAAGCAGGAATAGAAGAGACTTTTTGATCATAAATTTTCAAACAGAATGATTCTGACAATTTTTGTGAAGGAATCATAAAGCTGGGAGAGGGATAGGGTGCGACAGAACTTTCTCCTTCCCTTTTCCAGCTCGAAAAATTATAATTTCGAATACAAAATTTGATTTGTCTGATTTTTCCTTCTATTTAACAATTTTTATGTATTATTTTGTATTTTTGGTATATTTCGGTTTTTAAATTGATCAAAATGAAGACTTTGTTTTGTCTATTATTGAAAAAAATAACTAATGCTTCCTCTATGAGGAAGGAAATACATTTGCTAACGGGAAGCAAAGTGTTCGTGAAATGAGCACCATATAATTATAAATACAAACAAAGTGGAAACACTCGAGATCGAATTCACAGCTATTTTTTGTTTGCATTGATAGTGGTAATGAAGTAACTTCAGTAAATAAGTAACGAATTGGTAACTAGTGACATTTCTATCAGGGGGTGTTTAGGCAACTTTCCCCCATCCCACTTTCCACTTTTCACCTGTCATGATTTTACGTCATAAATGACGTTTTTAAATTCAAGGTTGATGTGTGGCCTGAATTTTTAAAAAATTATACAGGTGAAAAGTGGAAAGTGGAATGTAGCATGTGGGATGTGGGAAAGTTATGTAATCAACCCCTAGTAACAGTAAATATATAAATCGTTACTTTTAGGGTTTCTTAACCATGGGCAGAAACCCTTACAATTTCGGTCGAATGTCGGTCCACTTGTCCGTCCGTCCATCCGACGTACTTTTTCCAACGAGGTGAAATGAGGGAAAATTATTGGAGGGAAAGTGACGGAAAATGAGTGGAGCGGAAGTAGGCGAAGTGAGTGAAATAAGAGGTGGAGGGATGGGAAAGGGAAGGAGGAAAAGGGGAATGTCAGTGGAACAAGTGGTAAGGGGGGGCATTAGAGGATGAAGGAGTTGGATTTAGGAGGGGAGGGGTGAAGGCTGAGGTAAAAGAAAGGAAACTAGGGGAAGTGGGTGAACTGAGTAAAATGAGGGTGGGGGGGGACCTGGGTGAATTATCGGAGAGTAAGTAGGGTAAGTGAGGGAAGATGAGGGATGGGAAAGGAAAGTAGGAAAATGTTATTTTTAGTTAGAAAAGTGAAGAGAACAAGTAGTAGCGGAAGAAGTTGGGGAAGAATGGTGGTGAAGGATGAAGTGAAGGAATGGGAGTTATGGAAATCTAGCGGGAGTAGGGGAACTGACGGATGAGATAAGGAAATAGGGGATAGGTAATGTTGACTGGGAAAGCGTGAAGAGGGGGCAGTGGAGGAGGAAGAAGTTGGGGTAAGGAGGTGGCTAGAATGAAATAAAGGAAGGGTAAGTAGGGGAAATAGGCAAATTGAGTGAAATGAGGGGCGGTGAAGTGAAGGGAAATTATGAAAGGGTAACTGATGGTTATCAAAGGATAAGGGTAACTGAGGAAAGGTGAGGGATGAGAAAGGAAAGTGGAAGAATGGGAGTGTTAGTTGAGAAAGTGAGGAGAAGAAGTAGTGGCGGCAGAAAAGCGATGCAGGATGAAGAGAAGGGAGGGGAATTCTGGGAATCTAGCGGGAGTAGGGGAAATGAGGGATGAGAGAGGGAAATAGAGGATAGGAAATGTTGATCAGGAAAGCCTGAAGAGGGGGAAGGAGAGGAAGAAGAAGTTCGGGTAAGGAGGTGGACAGGTTGAAATAAAGGAAGGGTAAGTAGGGGAAATAGGAAAATTCAGTGAACTGAGGGGCGGTGTAGTAAAGGAAAATTATGGAAGGGTGAGTAGGGTAAGTGAGAGAAGGTGAGGTATGAGGAAGGAATCTAGGAGAATGGGATTGTTAGCGGAGGAAGCGAGGGGAAAAAGAAGTAGTGGCGGAAGAAGTTGGGAAAAGGTGTCGGTGAAGGATGAAGTGAGGGGAGGGGAATTATGGAAATATAGCGGGAGTAGGGGAAATGAGGGATAAAAGAGAGAAATGGTGGCTAGGAAATGTTGATGGAGAAAGCGAGAAGGGGGGAGAGGAGGTAAGAAGGATGAAGTGAAGGAAGGGTGAGTAGGGAAAGTAGGCGAATTGAGTGAAATGAGGAGAAATGAAGTGAAGGGAAATGATGAGAGGATAGGTCGGATAATCGAGGGAAAATTATGGATGAGGAAGGGAAGTAAGGGAAGGAGAGTGTTAGTTAGGGAAGCGAGGAGAGGGAGAAGTAGTTGGGGAAGAAGTTGGGGACGGGAAGAGTTAAAAATTTTCTCAAATCTATAGAAACTACATATAAAAAGAAAAAATATTAATTTCATTCATTTTACATTCATACATTCATTCATTTACATTCATTTTGTTTGTTTTTGAAAATCAATTTATTCACCTGCCCATTCAAAAATTGGTTGATATCTTTTCACCTAATATTTTAATATTTATTTGGTTGATATTTTTTCTCTTGACTGAAGAATCTTTCTTGGCTAAACATTCAACTCT
Organism: Andricus curvator; assembly: GCA_932195095.1. NCBI lineage: Eukaryota > Metazoa > Arthropoda > Insecta > Hymenoptera > Cynipidae > Andricus > Andricus curvator. The sequence continues at coordinate 261,966 of CAKNYM010051614.1, read as the reverse complement.
TTTGTTTGAAAATTCTTTTTTTTTAATTCAAATTGTTTTAATTTTATTTTTCTGTTGAAAATTCTTTTCAGTCAAGGGAGAAATAAAATTTCAACCAAATTATTGAATTTTCAGACCAAAAAGGCGAAATATCTAGAAGCAGTTGAATTTTCAACCCGAAAATATGAATTGTCAACCAAGTAGTTCAATAAACTACAAAATTAATAGAATTTTTAAATAAAAAATACGAATTTCGCAACAAAGCAGTAGAATTTATATGTCAAATATTTGAATTTTCAACTGGAAACGATTATTAATTAACCAAAAATGGAATAGTTAAATTCGCAGTTCAAGAAAATTCATTCTAAACATAAAAACAGATGAATTTTCAACAAAATGAATGTAGTTTCAATCACAGAGATAGATTCTTAATAAAATTAGTTCTTAACAAAGTAGTTCAATCTTCAACCTGGTAGTTAAATTTTCAATCGAGAAAATTAATTTTCTACCAAGAAAGACTAATTAATAAAAAAATAATAATTTTAAAACAATAACGGAATATTTAAATTTTCAATTGAAAAAAATTAACTTTTCACCAAAAAAGAACGAATTTCCAATAACATAGATAAATCTGTAACCAAAAAAATGAAAGTGCAACAAAGCAGTCCAACTTTCAACCAAATAGTTGAATTATTAAGCAAAAAAATATGAATCCTCAACAAAAAATTTAACACTTGAATCTTCAACTAAAAACGATCAATTTTTTAAAAGAAATAAAATACTTAAATTTGCAGTTAGAAAAATTGATTTTTGACAAAGAAAAACAAATGTTCAACAAAATATGTAAATCTTCAATCAATTAGTAGAAGCTTCAACCAAAAGAGATGAATTCTGAACCAAAAATAGAATGGTGGACTTTTGAATTAAAAAAATGGATCAGTTGCATATTTTCAAATATTTTTTTTTTCTATTTAAGTCAAAGGCCGTGTAAAGTCGTCCCAAAATTTCGGGACAACTAGCCAAACTTATGAAAAATATTGGACTAGTCATCACAAATTTCGGGACTACGAAAGACCTTGTAAATTAAAAGAGCACTAAACATTGAGTGTAATTTCTCAAGGAAAGTTTTTTTCAAAATTAGTTTGAATTTTTTTCAATGTTTAGAAAGTATACTTTTGAAAATTTTCGCGGGAATATGAGGTAGTCTGATTGGGCCAGCGTCAGAAAATAAACATCAATTTGATTGGCGCAGTTGATATGGGAATTAATATGGCCGCTAGTGATTAGCGTATACCAAATAAACAGCGTAAACATAACCTATTTTCATCTTAATTATTCAAAACGTATTTGAAAAGTAAAAAAGGGCCCAAAAAGTGTTTAAAATTATTAGAATTCCATTAGAACCGGGTTTCGTAAAATCTGGTCAGCTGTCAGCTGGAAACTTCGTCAGTCAATGGAGCCTTTGCATTCCAATATTCTGATTGGTTCAGCGCTTTGCAGGATGTGACTTTTCAAGGCCACAACGTTATTTGAATAGGGTCTTCGAAACTTTTATTAAATATTTTTTTCTCATGAATGAAGTATTCAAATAAATTCATAAATGTACCAAAATGTGTAGAATTTGATGCAGTATTTAAAAGATATATTATCTAAAATTTATTAAACAAACCTATCAAGTTTCAACGATGCTTTCCTTTTAAAATAACATCGTTAATTTTCAGTTTACCTAAAATTTAAAAAAATAAGTATCAAATTTAATATTTTCCATAGTTTTATGTCACATCTTCCTCCCTGCGTCACAAATCGTCAAAAAATCCGCTCCTCCCCTCCTACCCTTGAAGTGTGACGCAGTTATTAAATGGCCCTCAGTTACTTTTGAAAAATGAAAGTAACGGTAGTTCATTTCAGAAAGTAACTTACTGGTTGGAGGTTTGGATCGGCACTAGGAGTAGGGTGGTAGGACGGGTGGAGAAGAGGTTTGAAGTGGGTGGGTGGGGCGGGAGGGGGGGGGG
>CAKNYM010051614.1:178865-239975 GCA_932195095.1 Andricus curvator | reverse complement strand
TCACTCGGCTGCGTACTATACAGTCGCGCATCAAAGTCCCATACATGACTGGAGAATTCCTATACAGGAACGGATAATTTCCATCGTTGTGTGGGATATTAAAATATATGGGAAAAATGCCATACTTTCGTATAGGAAATTTACGATTATTTCTTACAGTGTAGGTCATACGCGAAACATTCCATCATGATTTTAAATTTTCTTCCAGTAGAATGGAAAATATAAATTTAAAGTTCTCCATAAACGTTCAAAACACAAAGACCATATTTTTAAAAGACTAAGGATCCGTTACCTAAATGAAAAATTACTGGATGAGTATATAAAATCAGATGTTCAAACTGTGAAGCTTGTTACATTGAACAATAGGGTGGTTCACAATTTGTTTTCGAATTTTCATGAATAACGCCCGGAAATTTGTTAGAATCCACAAATAGAATTGACGAATTGACACAAAATCAAAAGCTCAACATCAGAATCTTATTACATTCTGAAAGAAGCAAATTGTGTTAATCTTATATATGAAAATTTTAGTCTTTCTTCGCATTACAATATTCTGACCTGATTCACCATTAATTGGTTGTTTCTAATCTTTAATAAAAGTTTCTCTCTTTTATCACCCTAATGTTCCTTGTTTTCGAATATTTAACGCCAGAGAAGCTTATCGGTTATCTTAAGAACACCTAACCTTATTCAGTACATTTATGAATTTTTAACTTCCATGACTTTCAGTTTATGTCTTACGACGAATGCAGACTATTTTTTTCTTTTTGAAACTTAAACTTTATTTTAAACAATGTGATTCATGAGAAATACTTTTAGTTCTCTATTATCATTGACCGCCAACGGCGATACCACGCTGAAAACACCAGTTCTCGTAAGATCACTGAAGTTAAGCATTGTTGGGCGCGGTTAGTACTTGGATGGGTAACCGTTCAGGAATACCTGCTTGCTGTTGGCCCGTCGTGGGTGTGGTGGGCCCACATTGGTAGTAAATATCCACCTAGAAACACTACCCGAATCGGGTAGTGAGGCAATGAACTTTCGAGTTCGAACTGCTAATCTATGTATGTACGTATTATCATTGACTGATTGGAAAGTCATTTTAGAGATGTTTGTCTCACCAATATCCATTTTTTGGGATTGATTGTATAATTGTATTATATTGAAGTTTCTTACTCTTCATTTGCATTCTAAAACATATTTTTAATTACTTTTTATTATTTCACATTATTTCATTATTAATACTGTTGTTTCAGATCTTAACAATGATGCTTGAAAAGTGTCTATTTATGACCGGAACGTCAATATATTATTTTTTAAATCAATATTGATTTTTTATTCTAATTGACCATCATAAGCCATTTATTGGTAATTCTTTGATCTACGTAAGGTCGAAACTATGTATAGAAATTTATTAGCCTTGCAAGATGTTGTCACCATTATCGCAAGTACTTATTGTATCATTTAAAGTGTCCCAGAAGGCGTCTTTGACTTCTCTCGGATCACTATCGACTGGGTCGTAGCACGCTATGATGACTAATCTTCTGATTCCTATCTTCATTTAAACCCACAGGTATCTCAGTAATACATATCCTTGATCTTTAAAATGTTGTCTTGCTTTTTGATTCATAATCAAACCGACTCCTTGACAACCATGTGATTCAAGGAGTCAGTTTCATAAAATTTCATAAAATCCGTTAAAATCCATTAATATCTTTGACACCCTTCCAAAATTACTTTGAATTTTTCAAATCTCTTAAACTTTCTTGGAATTTTGTAAAATGCCGTAAAATTGTTCAAATCCTTTAATTTAAATTTTCCAAATCTTTGAAGTTCTTGGATATCTTATTAAATCGCGTAGTTCTGGTGGTAGCACGCTATGATAACTAATCTTCTGATTCCTACCTTAATTTTAATCCACAGCAATCTGGGCGATACATATCCTTGATCTTTGAGATGTTGTCTTGCTTTTTCATTCATAATCAAACCGACTTCTTGACAACCATGTGATTCAAGTAGTCGGTTTGATAAAATTTCATAAAAACCGTTAAAATCCTTTAATATCTTTGACACCCTTCCACAATTACTTTGAATTTTTCAAATCTCTCAAAATTTCTAGGAATTTTGTAAAATACCGTAAAATCGTTCAAATCCTTTAATTTAAATTTTCCAAATCTTTAAAGTTCTTGGATATCCTATTTAATCGCGTACTTCTGGTCGTAGCACGCTATGATAACTAATGTTCTGATTGCTACCTTCATTCTAACCCACAGCAATCTGGGCGATACATATCCTTGATCTTTGAAATGTTGTCTTTCTTTTTCATTCATAATCAAACCGACTTCCTCTAGGTATTGACATTATTACTAAATACATTCATTGCCACTAGTAAGAAAAATAAATTGATTGATACTCCCAATAAATTTGATCTAGAAGTTACTTTACCGTACATTCAATGTCTCTTGGAATGTTCAAGAAGTTTAGTGTAAACAAATTCAATAATATTGTTTTTTTTCAAACACTAATAGATAATCATTTTTCGAAGAAGAAAGAGAGTGATAGCATTAAAAATGTGTCTGGTGCTATTAATTTGATAAAATGAAAATATTGCAATAAATTTTATATTGTTGAAACTGAAGAGAGTTTAAAAACTAGAATTGCTAAACTGAAAAGAGCAGTTGCTGAAACGTAAAGAATTTGAAAATAAATATAACTTAAACAATGGATCTATTTGATTTCATGTTTATGTGCCCGTAAGACGGAAGAAATCTCTCCCATTTGGATTTTCGAATCTTTTTATTATGCTTTCATAAAATTATCATTTTTTCTTAAACTTGGGCTTATTAGGCGCAGAATTTTATTAACTTTCAGAGTATTACGGGAGAAAAAATTATGGTTATTTTAAAAAAATTGAGACAATTTAGGAACAGTGCAAAAACAGCCATGTAGATAATTTCCGTTAGTCGTTTAAGTATTTTATTATTTGGCTAATTTAAGTTATAAAACAAACGGAATAAGAAAATTGAGTGAAACAATGACATTCTGTAGAAAAAAGTCAAGCTTCAGCATCGTAAATTCTTTATATTTACCTTTATCCGTACCTTTTTATATTACCCTTTCTGCTTGGTGAACACTAACGAATTAGCTTTACCTCGTGTACACGAAATTTAAGTCGGCTCTGTATTTTTCTTCTCAGGATGCGTTGAACTTTCTTGATTAAAAGTTTTAACCAACGGAATGATAGAAAAAAAGGCTCATGGAAAATTTATTTATTTAATATTAAAATTCATTCAACAATAATCTCAACTTGGCTTTACAATAAACGCTCACATTTATTATCATATTCTGTTAAAAAATCATTTGTTTGTTAAAGATTTATATTTTTAGTTGGAAAATTAAATATATCTCTGAAATCAAATGAAAGTCCTTGAAATCTCATGAAATCCATTGAAATCTTTGAAATTTCCTTAAGTTCCTTGGAATCTTTTTAAATTCTACATATAAAGATATGAAGCCCTATAGAGTCCTTCCCAATACATTTAATTCAAAATCTTGATATATTTTGACATTTCAAATTTTGAGATAGTGTATATGTTATTTTAGCCAATCAGCGTAGAAATTTGAAAATATTTTTGAAACCGAAGTGAAAAAAAAATTTCGCCGTCGAAAAATTAGAGAAAAAAGTAGCATTAGTGTAATTTTTTCGAAATAGTAGAAAAACGGTTTCATCTTTGGAAAAAAGTGTCAAAAAGTGTCAACAGTGACGTGATCTCGAGGCCTGTTTACGTAATCAGGCTAAATTAAAGTGAAATTAACTTTCATTTTCCTGAAAGTTCAATCAAGCTAATGTAATAAATAATTTTTAGAAAAAGGAACCATACTTTTAATTATATTCCTTGGTGGAAACATTTGTACAAAAAAGTACAAAAAACTGAATACTTTTTTACCGGAACCCACAAATTAATTCAACACATTATAACAAATATTACAGAAAAGTACAACTTTTGTCTATTATTCAGACGAATTTGGTACTCTTTTTGTATATTGTTGTATTTGATTGTAGTTTTGATTTCCTACAATATTTGTTTTTTTTTAAAGCATTTTAACTTTTGTAAAATCTTATATTATGTTGCAAAGATATTTCATTTTCCACAATAATTTTGGTAAAATAGAAAGGTTTTTTTACGACTTGAAACATCTGAATTGAAAAATTTCAAATAGTGCAGTTTTATGTAACGCCTTGTACATTTCTTCAACAACGATAACAAAATTATTAATAAAAAGTTATGCAAATTTCAAAATTTAAGAAATTTATACTTTGCTGTTATTTTTTTTTTTTTACTTTTCTACAAGAAGATACAAGGAAAAATGATCTATTTCTATTTAATTCTAGTTTTTCTTCCTCGTCATACTTTTTTGTGAACACGATAACCTGAAAACGGTTGCAGATAAATTAATGAAATTTGGAGGGATTAATTTCCCCACTAATATCTTGGAACTGACCAAAGGATTTCTAAAAATATTCATTGCATTTTTTTAGCACTCAATAATACTTTAAAAATTGGTTTTTTATAGTAAAACTTTTCTCCTTAGCATAATTCAAAGTTGGTGCAAAGAAATTAAGATTTCTTGGTTCGAAACGAATCGATTGACCTAAATATTATCACATTTGATTAAAGATTAGCGAAGTTATGGTAATTTGTATATTTTGAAAATTGGTTTTTTATAATAAAACTTTTTCCATTAACATAGTTCAAAGTTGATGCAACAACAGAAAAGATGCGTTGATTCAAGACAAATCGATTGACCTATAATATTAATACATTTCATTGAAGAATAAGGCAGCTATGGTAATGCATAATATTTGAAAATACTTTTTTTCATGATAAACATTTTTTCATTAGCATAATTCAAAGTTGATGCAAGAATATAAAAGATTCCTTGGTTTGAAACGAATCGATTGACCTAAATATAAGTACATTTTGTTAAAGAGAGGGGAAGTTATGGTAATTTATTTATTAATTTTTAAAATCGATTTTTATAGTAAAAATTTTCTAATTCTCATAATTGAAAGCTGATGCGAGAATAGAAAAGTTCTGTGGATTCAAGACAAATCAATTGACCTATAATATCAATATATTTTATTGAAGCGTAAGGAAGCTATGGTAATGCATAATATTTGGAAATACTGGTTTTTATAGTATAACTTTTTTCATTAGCATAATTCAAAGTTGATTCAGCAATATAAAAGATTCATTGGTTCGAGAGAAATCGATTGACATATAATATTGATACATTTTATTAAAGAGTAGGGAAGTTATGGTAATTTATATGTTATGAAAATCGGTTCTTTATAGTAAAACTTTGTTCATTAACCTGATTCAAAGTTGATGCAAGAACAGAAAAGATGTGTTTATTCAAGACGAATCGATTGACCTATAATATTAATAAATTTTGTTGAAGAGTAAGGAAGCTATGGTCATCCACAATATTTGAAAATACGGTTTTTTATAATGAAAATTTTTTCTTCAACATAATTCAAAGTTGATGCACGAATATAAAAGATTCTTTGGTTCGAGACGAATCGATTGACATATAATATTGATATATTTTATTAGAGAGTAGGGAAGTTATGGTAATTTATATATTATGAAAATCGGTTTTTTATAGTAAAAATTTTTCCAATAATATAATTCAAAGTTGATGCAAGAACAGAAAAGATGTGTTGATTTAAGACTAATCGATTGACCTATAATATTATTTTATTTTATTGAAGAGCAAGGCAGCTATGGTAATGCATAATATTTGAAAATAGTGTTTTTTGTAGTAAAACTTTTTTCATTAGCATAATCCAAAGTTGATTCAGGAATATAAAAGATTCCTTGGTTCGAGACGAATCGATTGACATTATATTAAAACATTTTATTGAAGAGAAGGGAAGTTATGGTAATTTATTTATTAATTTTAAAAATCGATTTTTATAGTAAAAATTTTGTCATTCTCATAATTTAAACTTGATGCGAAGATAGAAAAGTTGTGTTGATTCAAGAGGAATCAAGTGAACTATAATATCAATATATTTTATTGAAGCGTAAGGAAGCTATGGTAATGCATAATATTGTAAAATACTGTTTTTTATAGTATAACTTTTTTCATCAGCATAATTCAAAGTTGATGCATGAATATAAAACATTCCTTGGTTCGAGAGAAATTGATTGACATATAATATTGATACATTTCATTAAAGAGTAGGGAAGTTATGGTAATTTATATATTATTAAAATCGGTTTTTTATAGTAAAACTTTTTTCATTAACATGATTCAAAGTTGATGCAAGAACAGAAAAGATGTGTTTATTCAAGACGAATCGATTGACCTATAATATCAATACATTTTTTTGAAGAGTAAGGAAGCTATGGTAACCCATAATGTTTGAAAATACGATTTTTTATAATGAAACTTTTTCTTCAACATAATTCAAAGTTGATGCAGAAATATAAAGGATTCTTTGGTTCGAGACAAATTAGTTGACATATAATATTGATACATTTTATTAGAGAGTAGGAAAGTTATGTTAATTCATATATTTTGAAAATCGTTTTTTTCTAGTAAAACTTTTTCCAATAATATAATTTAAAGTTGATGCAAGAACAGAAAAGATGTCTTGATTTAAGACGAATCGATTGACCTATGATATTAATATATTTTTTTCGTAGTAAAACTTTTTTCTTGAACATAATTCAAAGTTGATGCAAGAATATAAAAGATTCATCGGTTCGAGGCAAATCGATTGATCTATACTATTAATACACTTTAATGAAGAATAAGGAAGTAATGCTTATTTATAATATTTGAATCATCTGTTTTAAACAGAAAAACTTTTTTCATTGACATAATTCAAAGTTGCCGCATGAATAGAAACAATCTTTTGATTATAAATTTTCAAATAAAATAATTCTGACATTTTTTGTAAAAAAATCATAAAGCTGGCAAAGGGATAGTTTGCGACAGAACTTTTTCCTTCCCTTTTCCAGCTCGAAAAATTATCACTCCGAATACAAAATTTGATTCGTCTTATTTGTCTTTGCATTTAAAATTTTGTTGTATCATTTTGTACATTTGTATTTTTTGTAAATTCCTATTTTTAAATTGATCAAAATGAAGACTTTGGTTTGTATATTATTGAAGAAAATAAATAATGCTTCATCTTTGAGGAAGCAAATACATTTGCTGACGGGAAGAAAAGTGCTCGTAAAATGAGCACCATAAAATTATAAATACAAACAAAGTGGAAACACTCGAGATCGAATTCACAGCTATTTTTATTTAATTTTGTACATTTTTTTTAATTTGTCCATCAGTGGTATATTTTATAGGATTAATGAAAAGATTACAAGGCAATAACGAATTCAACGTAAGGAAATTGCAGGGAAGAAAATCGATGATTCAAATTTCCTTTGCAAGCATTATCAAGTTTTGAAGTAGCGGATAGCGATCAAAAGTTTAATGTCAACTTGTTTCAGTGGTAAACTTTTCAACGATGGAAGCTGTCGTGCTGCGGCAAAGTTTCGCTGTCGAATACCTGTACCAGGCAGCACAATGCATTGTTTTCTTCGCAATGTAATATTTTATTACGTAAACCTTTACATAGGTATAACACTACTCAATTTCAAAACAATAGGATGAATAACAATAAATTATGATATCTCAAAATATTTATATTAAAAATTTAACGCCTTTAGTCATCAATCTATGTATTATTTTGTACTACAACTAGAATTATCAATCTCGCGATGCAAACTAAAAATTTTGAATAGCTGTTGACTTTATGAGTTTATTTGTTTTTATTTCACATTATATGAATATAGTACTCTCCTAAAATTCTTGGGAAAATGTAAATCAATTTTTTCACCTTCAAGTGTGGACGTGCGGTCTAAGAAACCGCACCCTGCTTCCGATATATGGGTCCCTTCCTTTTGTTCTTCCTTGAGGATGCCGTTATTAGTAATTTTAGTTTTTCTTTCGTCGAGATAGGTGGACAACGTGTGGGTAGCGAGACCGCACGGCCACTGTAGCGTCACAATGTTATATTTCTGTTTTAAGTTGTGTAATCACAGAAAAATTGTACGTCCTGATTATCGCTCATTTGAGCAGAAAGTTAGAAAATAGTATGGAAGTGTGGACGTGCGGTCTTTCAGACCGCACGAAGCTTATGCTATGTGGGTCCATCTTACAACTAGGGTAAAAGATTATTGATAATGAAATTTTTATAAAATTTATTCATCTCTTTCTTATTCCAATTTCCCTTCATAAAGTGGTATAAGATTAATAAAAAACTTCTTTTCATTTAATTAGATATATTTATATACACCAGTCTGCTGTATATCAGATCTATGTGAGTGTAAAAATGAATTACGTCCATACTTCAAGAATTCACTTTCAACTAGTTGCATTTTGAAAAAATAAATAAATAAATAAATAAAAATTTCACCAAAAGAAACGATTTTTTACAAAATAATTTAATTGTTAACCCGCAAACGTGAATATTTAACAAAAAAGTTCATTCTAAACCAAATAGTTGACTTTTCTACCAACAAGATTAATTTTATAGAAAAAAAAAGACAGAGAGAGAAAGAAATAGTACTTCAAATTTTTTGCCAAAAAGAACGAATTTTTAAAAAAACTACATGAATTTTAATAAAAATAGTTATCTCAACGAGAAATGTAGTATTTAATATTCAAATCAAATAAAATTGAAATTTTTAATTAAAAACAGTCGAATTTATCTAAAAAAAGAATTTAAAAAGAATACAATCCTTAACAAAAACAGAATAATTTTCAACCAAATAAATAAATTTTCATATAAATAGTTATATTTTTAATCACAGAGATAAAGTTTTAATAAAATAGTTAAATCTTCAACTAAAAAATATTCAATTTTAACCAGTTGCATTTTGGACAAATCAAAATTTCACCAAAAGAGATCAATTTTCTGTAAAAAAATTTATTTTTTAATTAGAAAATATGAATTTTTAATGGAAAATTTTATTTTTTAGTTAGAAAATATGAATTTTTAATGGAAAATTTTATTTTAAACCAAATTGTTAAATTTTCAACAAAATAAATAAATTTTCTACCAAGAAGATTAATTTTCTTTCCAAAAAGACGAAGTTTTAACGTATTATTTGAAATATTTAATTTTCAACTGGAAAATATGAATTTTTACCATATAGATACATTTTTGACAACAACAAAAAATTTTCAACAAAATACATACATTTTCATTAAAATCGTTTTATTTTTGATGAAACAGATAAATTTTCAACTAAAATTATGAATCTTCAACCAAGAAGTGAATTTTAAAAAAAGTCTTTCAACTTCGAACCAAGTAGTTAAATTTTGAACCAAAAAATATAAATTTTCAACAACAACAAAATGAAATAATTGATATTCCAACTAAAAAAGATTTTAAATAAAAAAAAATTGCATTCATCCAAAAAATATGAATTTGCAACATAACGGTTGAATACTCAACCAAAACAGATTAAGTTTCAACCAAACAGGTGCATTTTTAACTAAAAAAAAAAATGATACCGAAAGAGATTGATTTTCAATCGTTACATCTTTTTATATGTTGTTTCACAATTAATTTTTTCAAATCTTCAAAAATTTACATTTCGTCTAAAAAATTTTGAAATTTTAAAAAATTTCTAGATATTTCTGAATCATTCAAAGCTTTTAAACCTTTTAAATATGTTCTAAATTGATTCAAATGTTTTGAAAATTGTTGTTTATTTCTGCAAAATTGCCATAAAATCATTTAGATTTTTCTCCGACAATTTTGGGAATCTTTTAAAATTTTTTCATTTTTTTTATACATTCTCTTAATATCAATTCTTTAAAATGAAAAATCTATTTAAATTTTCCCAAGAATCTTTACAAAATTTTTTTATTATCTTGAAACTTTTCAAAGTGGTTAAAAAACTTGAAAATTTTATGTCAATATTTTATAAATCTACATTAAAAAAATTTTTTTTTTAATCTTTCAAGACGTTAACTTATTTTTTCCATTTTTTTAAAACTTCTAAATATATTTCGAAATGATTCGAACTTTTCCTTTTTTGAAGAATATTGCAAAATTAAAAAAATAGCCTTAAAATTTTCTAGATTCTTTTTCGACATTTTTAAAAAATTTCTGAAATGTTTTGAAACAATACATATTTTTTTCAACATCTTCAAAAATCTAGATCTGGTTTTCAATTTTTTGAAATCTTTTCAAATTTTACATTATTCTTGAAATTTTTCCAAAAATTGTAACTATCCCTTAAGCTGATATAAATTTTTCTACAATTTTTGTATTCTTGAAAAATTTACACTTTTTTTTAAAATAAAAATACTTTTGAAAATCCTTGAAAAGTTTCTTTTTTTGATATCTTAAAAAATCTGTATTTCGTTTTAAGAAAATTGGAAAGATTCTCAAGAACGAAAATTTTATCGAAACTTTTATAAACTTTTAAAACTTCTGAAAACCTTCTAACATAATTCCAGTTTGCTAAGAAATTTTAAAATATCACAAAATTGTAAAAAATTGCCTCACAATCTTCTGGATTCTTTCCTGACATATTTTTGAATCTTCAAAACTCAAAATTAACTTTTCTAGAAAGTCTAGCGAATATTATTCATCATAAAATCAAATAATTAACTCAACAATGTGTTAAATATTTATTTTATTCTGGTTTATAAAAATCAATTAAGTATTGTCATTATAATTATTATAATTATTATTCCATTAAACCAAATCCCTTTTAGGGTAACCGTAACGTGTCATAATAATCTAGAATTTCCATGTGACTTATTGAAGTAATATGTTCATTTCACAACAAAGCTCCGACACAGGTAGCTGAAAAATCTCTCTAGCAATCACCCCAGGCGAAGAGCTTCATGAATTCATCATATGTCCTAGATCACCCACACATACATAGACTGACTGATTATCCCATACCAAGATGCATACTCTTTATCCTAATCACATCCACATAGTAAGATTAATACTCTCTGTTTTCATCAGGTCCACTAAGTAGAGCTCTCCACAAGGGCCCATTAGTATCATTTTACTTTTGATACCAAAAAAATAATATTAAAACAAAAAAGCATTTTCAAGTAAAAGAATTATCGGTGAAAGCAAATTCGTGCCACATTCGTTTCCATCTAGTTTATAGAGAAACCAGATGGTTGTATAGGATATATCCATTTCCATTGCTTTCAGCCTCGTTCATTTGTCACATTGTCCATCAAAATTTCCACGTTTAACAACGAGAAATTGATCTTCCACTACGATATAGAAAACTATAATATGTTATTCCATTTCTGCTGTTTGCTGTTGACATTTGGAAGAGTTACATTCTATGGATGGACATTGATAAATATAAAATACATCACTGGTCTGAATAATCAGGTCACGCATTCACTCTTCATAAATCCATACAAATTTATTGTGAAACATATCGAAAAAGTAATAAACTTCCCTCTCCTCAACTCCCCTACATTCATTTCCCACGCACCCCAACCCCGCACTTTCTCACCACCTTCACTTATCTTACTTCTCCCTCCTCTACATTCCAACCACTAACATTCTGCAGATCTCTCACTTCTTCTACTTTCTACCTTCTCACTTTCCTTAATTCTCCTTTCTCTACTTCTCCTCCCCTTACATGTTTCTCTTACACTCGCTTCTCCTACTTCCTAACCCCTCACATCAAACACTTCCAATAAAATCACCTTCCTCACTTCTCCATCCGATACTTCCCTTAATTCCACTACCATACTTCTCCTATTTCTCCTTTTCTCCTTTCCCTTACTTCTACCTCATCTACTTTCCCTCCTCTCAATTTCCCTACTTTCATTCCCAACGCATGCCACTTTCTTAATTTCTCACCCCTTTACTTCTCTTACGTCTCCCTACTCCACATCCTAAACGCTCACATTCTTCACATCCCTCACTTCTCCTAATTTCTACTCCTTCACTTTCCTTACCTCTCCTTTCATTACTTTTCCTTTCTCCACTTCCCCTACCCTCACATCCATCACTTACCCTCACTTCTCCTACTTCCTAACTCCTCACATCCCAGACTTCCAATTAAATCACCTTCCTCACTTCTCCATCCTATACTTCCCCTAATTCCACTATCATACTTTTCCTAATTCTCCTTCTCTCCCTTCCTTTACTTCTTCCTCATCTACTTTCCCTTTCGTCAATTCCCCTACTTTCATTCAACACGCATCCCACCCCCTAAATTTCTCACCTCTTTAATTCTCTTACGACTCCCTCCTCCACACCCGGAACCCTCACATTCTTCACATCCCTCACTTCTCCTACTTTCTACTCCTTCATGTTCCTTATTTCTCCTTTCTGTACTTCCCCTCCCCTCACATCTCTCACTTACACACGCTTCTCCTACTTCCCAACTTCTCAAATTCCACACTTCAATCCAAACACCTTCCTCACTTCTCCATTCTATACTTCCCCTAATTCCACTGCCACACTTCTCCTACTTCTCCTTCTCCCCTTCCCTTACTTATTCCTCATCTACTTTCCCTCTCCTCAATTACCCTACTTTCATTCCCCATGCATTCCACCCCCTAAATTTTTCACTCCTTCACTTCTCTTACGTCTCCTACATCCTGAACCCTCACATTCTTCACATCCCTTACTTCTCCTACTTTCTACTCCTTCACGTTCCTTACCTCTCCTTTCATTACTTTTACTTTCTCCAGTTCCCCTACCCTCACATCCCTTACTTACCCTCGCTTCTCCTACTTCCTAACTCCTCACATTCCACACTTCTAATCCAATTCCTTCCTCACTTCTTCATCCTATACTTCCCCTAATTCCACTACTACACTTCTCCTACTTCTCCTTTTCTCCCCTCCCTTACTTCTTCCTCATCTACTTTCCCTCTCCTCAATTCCCCTACTTTCATTCTCCACGCATTCCACCCCCTAAATTTCTCACTCCTTCAGTTCTCTTACGTCTTCCTCCTCTAGATACTAAACCCTTATTTTCTTCACATCCCTTACTTCTCCTACTTTCTACTTCTTCACGTTCCTTACCTCTCCTTTCATTACGCTTTCTTTCTCCACTTCCCCTATCCTCACATCCCTTACTTACACTCGCTTCTCCTACTTCCTAACTCCTCATATACCACACTTCCAATCCCATCACTTCTCTTATTTCTCTATCCTCTACTTTCCCTAATTCCACACCCATACTTTCCCTACTTCTCCTCCCCTCCCCTCCCTTTCCTTACTTCTCTCTTATCCATATGAATTCCATTCATAAGAATAATAATGTAGATCGAAATAAAGCGTAAAAATGATTAAAGAAAAAAATTTCTTTACCTGTAAAATTTGTTTTTCTACCTTAAATTGTTTTCATTTCTGCGTGAGTAGATAAATAAACATATGCGAAAGTCACTAGGAATAAGAAAAACCCAAAAATATATATGCATGCTATATAAATGCATTTCAATACACCTTCAAAAAGATTATTCAATTTTTATTATTAATAATCTTTTACGCCAGTGGGGGAAGAACCCATATATCAGAACTATAGTGCAGTCTAAGAGACCGCACTTCCATACGTCTAAACTAATTTTTCACTTTTCTATCAAATAAGGGATGATTGGGAAGTAAAATTTGTCTGGGTCAAGTTTAATTTTGTATAAGAACATGCGTTTTAAATACCTTCAAACAAATTGGAACATAAATATAATATTGTAACGCTACTGTGGACGTGCGGTCTCTGGGCCGCACGTTGTCCACCTACCTCGGCGATAGAACATCTGAAACGAAAGCTGATAACAGCAGCTTCGTGGAAGCCCGGAGGTAGGAAAGGGTAGGAACCCACGTATCAGAACCATGGTGCGGTCTATGCGACCGCACGACCATACTGAAGGTTGAAGAAATAAATATATTTCACTGCTGATTTTATAAGAAGTATTCTATGAATAAATTTTGCACAAGTTATGAAAAAATGATGAAATTTCTTTTCAGTTTTTGCAACAACAAATATTTCACAATACAAAATTAATAATAATTTTCGAATTCATTCATTCACTTCGCCCATATTTAAGCCCCTATTTTCCTTTGGATTAAATTGGAATAATAAAATTCTCATCATGTTAGATTGTTAAATATGTAAAAAATAACAAGAATTCCCAAAAAATAAATTAACACTGTTTTTTCTTTGTTCACAATTGGAGAATTTTCAAATAAAAATCTATTCAGAAAATTGCAATAAAGATTATCATAAAGTTTATACTAAAAATATATTAAAAATCACATATAATTCAGAAAAATCTAGAAAATATATAAATTTTAATTTTAAATCTTCACAATTGAACAGTAAAATTTTCAAAATAAATTAGTTTCTGTAAAGCTCCTGTTTTATGTACAAAAACGGATTCACGTTACAAATGTAAACAATTATGAGAATTGAAAAAAAATCAATCAACACTGTAATTTTTTTTGTAGTTGAAGAATTAAGGAAATTGAAAAATTTTTAATTGCAAATCGTTAAAATTGAATAATTTTTAATTGCAAATCTTCAAAATCCAAAAAACATTTAACCTTTAGAATTTGAATCTTGACGATGGAATAATTTTCAAATCTATATTTTTTAAATTGAAGAATTCTCAATTGTAATTTTTCAAAATTTTAGAACTTTCAATCGTATATATTTACTATTGAAGACATTTTAATTATAAAAATTAAAATATTAAGCAGTAATTTTGATAATTTAAATGAAAAATTCTATCAGATTAAAAGATTATGAATTAATGTCTTGACTTTTGATCTTGAATCGTCAAAATCATCACAATTTGAGAATTATCATTTCTACGCTTTTAAAATCAAAGAATTTCTAATTATGAATTTTAAGTGAGAAAATAAAAAATCCTGCAATTTTGATTATTCACATTTAAAATCGTATCAACTTGCGAGATTTATAATAAAAAGCTCTTGACAATTTATATTCACAATCATCAAAATCATTAAAATAACAAAAATTTCATTCATACGTCTTTAAAGTTGAAGAATATTAAACTGCAAATCGATGAAATTGAAGAATTTTCAATTGCAAATTTTTTAAATTGTAGAGATTTAAACTGGTCATCTTTAAAACGAAATTTTTCGTAATTTTACCAATTATTAATAAAAAATGTTGCTATTTCGAATTCTCAAAAGTGAAAATCGTGCCTTTTTGATGCTTTACTATAAAAATTTCTTCCATTTGAAAAATTTAGAATTAAAAAAATGAATTTTGATTTCAAAAATCATGAAAATCCTCCTAGTTTAAGAATTTTTAATCATACACCTTTCAAATTTAAAAGTTGTCAATTTTAACTCTTGAAAATTGTAAAACCTTGAATTTTAAAGCTCTCAAATTGAAAAGCTTTTAATTTTCACGGTTTACAATGATCAATTCTGTAATTATGATGCCCTACAATGAAAATTTCTTCAATTTGGGAGATCTAGAATTAGAAACTTGATTTTTGAATTCCAAAATCATCCAAAGAGAATTTTTATTTCTACATTTTTTAAATTTAAGAGTTTCCAATTGTGTATCTTGAAAATTGTAGGAATTTTGAATTGTAAATCTTCAACATTGAAGAGTTTTTAATTTTGAAAATTTAAAATTAATTGTGCAAGTTTTAAGTTTTATAATTTTAAATTCTGTGAGTTTGATGCTTTAGAGTCGACATTTATTCAAACTGGAACATTTTGAACTTAAAATTGACTTTTTATTTCCAAATTCATCAACATTTAAGAATTTTGAGTTCAAAGAATTTTCAATTGTAAACGTTTAAAATTGAATTGTCTCCAAAAGGAACTTTAAAATTACATACCTTTAAAATAAATGTTAAAATTGAATAAATTGTGATTTAATATTATCACAATTCAAGAATTTTCAATTTTATATTTTCAAAATTGTAGCTTTTGAAATTGTGGATCCTTCAAAATTTAAATTAAAAAATTTTTGAAAATTAATATTCAAATTTTTGTAATTCTGATGATTTACATTGAAAATATCTTTGATTGAGAAGATTTAGAATTGAAAACTTGACTTTAAATTCGCAAAATCATACAAATTAATCAATTTTTATTTTCTCATTTTTTTAAATGAGAGAGTTTTTTTTTTAATTTAAAACTTATTTTTGAAAGCTCCAACTTTTAAAATAAAAAATTCTGCAAATTTAATGCTTCATATTCAACATTTCTTCAATTGAGAATATTAAGAATTAAAAGCTGGAGTTGTGATTTCTAAAATCATCAAAATTTAGGCATTTTTATTCACAAATTTTTAAAATTTAAAAGTTCTAAATTGTAAATCGTTAAAATTAAAGCATTTTCAATACTAAATGTTGAAAATTCGAACTATTCCAAAAAAGATTTTCCACATTGCATACCTTTAAAATATAAATTTCGAAACTAAATAATTTGTAATTCAGTCTTTTCAAAATTCAAGAATTTTCAATTGTATCTCTTTAAAATTCAATAATTAATTAATTTCAATAATTTACATTCGAAATTCTTTAATTTGGAAGATCAAAAATTGAAATCCTGACTTTTGAGTTTCAAAATCATCCAAATTTAATAACTTTTATTTGGACGTTTTTGAAATTGAAGAGTTTTCAATTTTGAAAATCTACAATGACAAATTCTGTAATTTTGATGATTCATATTCAAAATTTCTCTGATATGGAAGATTTCGTTTTGAAAAGTTGACTTTTTATTTCCAAAATCATCCAAGTTTAGGAATTTTTATTTATACATCTCTATAATTGAAGATTTTTCAATTGAAATTGTCTAAAATTGTAGAGAATTGAATTATAAATCTTCAAAATATCAAATTTTTTAATGTTCACATTTTACCATTAAAAATTATGCAAGTTTTAAGTTTCACAATAAATTAAAAACTGAAAGATCTTCAACTGCAATTCTTCAAGATAGATCTATTTTAAAAAGATTTTTAAAAGGTTATGATTTCAAAATAAAAATATTCAAAAGTAAACAATGTGGCAAATTTTCAAATGTAGATAACTTAAAAATGGACTAGTGTGCAAGATGGAAGATATCAGTAAGACACAAAAAAATCCCATATTTTTATTTGCTTCTAATTCCTGCTGGGACAATATTTAATATTTGAATCAAAGTTACGGATTACTGAAAGCGGATTGAAATTAGAATTGAAATTAAAATAAATAAAAAAATTTTCAAGGAATATGTATTATCATTAGAGAATAACATAAATTTTTAACGTCTTTTTCAGACTAGATGAAGCTATGAATTGAAAATTATTTTAATTAATTTTTTCTGAAAAAAAGATCTTCTCCTTTCGCTCTGATGGGAGTCGAACCACAGAACATCTGATTTCCGGTCAGGTGGTTTTTTCGGAAAAAATGAATTAAAATAATTTTTAATTCATTTGTACCATCTAGCATAATTATGCGTGTATTCCTGAAAAAGGTTTCTTCTCTCGACCTCTCTTCTCGACCCAAAGTCAGATGTTCTGTCGTTCGACTCTCAGCCGAACGAAAGGAGAAGATCTTTTTTCAAAAAAAATTAATTAAAATGGATTCAAAATGTTATGGAAGCCGATGAAGATATTCAAATATTTATTTTAAGGCTTTTTCTAGTCATCCCGAAAAATTGGATGAGTTGGAAAAGGGGATGGACTAGTCGTCCTGAAAATTCAGGAGGACTAGCCAAGTTTACAAAAAATATTTGAATGCTCATCCTGAATTTCGAGACACTTCCCTTGTCAACCTGTAGAAGAGTCTAAGTTATAAAATAAATGATGGGCTCAGTGCCAGACACGAAATGGTACGCCCTCCCTAAGTGTCTTCGATGAATGGTCCTGCACGAAAATGTTTTATTGCACGGTCACAGGTACCATGGGCACTGAAATTCAAATGCACAGCACGCGCCTCATGAAAATTAGCATTGACGTCTAAAACCAACAGCAGGTGCATTGTACCCACGACTCATTGGCTAATAATACTTTTAAGACATGTGCGAAAGTGCAAGAAAATTCATCCTCTTTTTTCAAACACATTCACACAAGATTGTCCTAAAATTGCAATTTTAGGACAGGAAAATTTAAAGTATAAAAACTAAATCAAAATATATCTGAAGAATTTAATTGAAAGTATTCTCATACTATTATCAAATATTTTTAAGATGAACATGTGACTAATGCGTACCAAATCGTTATCTCACAAAACATGTGTTGTTAATGTTAATTGTCATTCATCATATGTGAAATAAATTTTTTAATGAATTTTTAACTTTCAATGGATTCTGTGACAAATGAATGAGGCTGGGAGCAATGTCAGTGGATGTGTCTAATACTACCATCTGTTTTACTCTATATGGAAAAAAACATTTTGATGTTGGTATTATCATTATTTTTTTCATGAACATGATCATGATTTCCAAAAAAATATTCTATTATTAATATGATCAATAAATTTATTTCACTTATGATGAATGGCAACATCAACAACACATGTGTTATGAGATAACGATTTGGTACGCATTAGTCACATTAGTGTCCTCACTGCTAGTAATGACTCATGATTTATGTGTGTTATTTTCTGATAGTAATCAGCTTTCTAATTCACTCTGAATCCATATTATATCTCAAAAATTGTATATATCATAAGCTCTCTAAATATAAGTTTTTGTAAATACTGTCACTTTAGTAAAATTGTTTACTCATTGATGGTTTTATTTAATTACTTCTTTTAGTTGTTTTCAACTTTTCGTTAAAGTCTTGGTCAGTAGCAACTATAATAATTAGTAGACAATTTTTCTGAAGTAAATTAGTGACTTTATTAATTCAGATGTAGATCAAAGTTTTAAAAAATTGTAGAGAGATTATTAATATGATCAATAAATTTATTTCACTTATGATGAAAAAAGATTTGCAGTAGAAAATCGCCGCCAAGTACAAAAAAATACTGCAAATCTATTTTATATAAAGAACCATAATTTTTTTATTCTTGTTGAATTATATGCGGATGACGAATTTTAATATCAAAATAATAGACCTTAATATATGGATCATTGTCCTATAGTTAAAAATCCAAACATTGCGTCATGACTAACCTACTACTCCCACTAGGAAAATTCAATTAATCAATTGATTTGAATCCCAAAACAGTTAATTTTGGATCCGCAAAGTGGATCATTTGGATCTAAAGTTGATAATCAGAATGAAATGCAACGGTTTTATATCCCAGAGTTTACTGTGATGTCAAACTGAGAGACAATTGCCACTTTAAAGAAAAATGTGGTGGTCCAGCACACCAAAGTTGTAACCTAAAAAATTAGTGGGCGTTTTCATGAAATAGGCCCTTACATACAGTATAGAGTTATGTATAGCATCAAATATCCGTATAAATTCCCTGGATTTATATCCTAAGACGAAACATTTAATTTAAAAAATTGGTCGATAGGAGATTTTTGAAGTTGGAGCTTCGAAAAACCGCTTTTCGAGAAAAACGGATCTAGATGTGGCGAGTGCTATACTTTTTTCTTAGACCTAAAATATAGCTATTTCCGGAAACTTTCGAGCCACAAAGCTATAGCGAATTCAATATAAATGTCTATATAAAAATATCCAGCTATCAAGCCCTAATATCTCAATATTAAATTTTATTATCAAGATTTTACACCTCAACATCTAGATCACTGTCCTATAGTTAAAGATCCAGATATTGAATCTTAATATTTATTTTTCCCTGTGATAACTTTATTTGTTTCATAAATTTTGGTGTTTATATGCAATTGCAAATTTTTATGCGTTTTTTGCGTACGGCGACAGCAAAAATTTATATTGGTCAGATAACTGTAAAATTTTAATTGTAGGAGCCTGATAATATTCTCTAGTGCTATCTTTTAATAATTTATAATACGTTTAATAGGTTTAACATTTTCGGATATTTTATCATTAAAAATTGAATTTTTGATCTTCGTGTACAACTGCAGTGAAATATATTGATCCAATTGACGTAAAATGTTAATTGGAGGTACGCGGTACTATTTTCTAAAGATACTTTCCAGAAAATTATAATACTTCTAATATATTTAAAAAAATTTTATATTTATTTTTCTGGTTCATTTTCATTCATCCATTTATTTTGGTTGAAGATTGATCTATTCGTTTGAAAATTTAACTATTTTGTTGATAACTCAACATTTTTTGCAGAAAACGAATCTTCTTGGTTAAAAATTCTGCTTTTTGGTTGAAAATTAAACTTTTTGTTATAATGTTCAACTCTTTCCTTCAAAATTCATTTTTATTTGAAAATCGATCTATTCTGGGTGATAATTCGTCTCTTTTGGTAGACAATTAATGGTCCTGGTTAAAATTTCAACATTGTTGGTTAAAAGTGCAACTGCTTGGTTGAAAATTTATCTCTTTTAGTTGAAAATTCGTCTTGTTTGATTGAATGCACCTGTTTCCTATTTAAAATTTAAATCCTTTTTTGACCGAATATAAACTATTATTGAGAATGCATTTTTTTGGTTGAAAAGTCAACTACTCGATTCAGAGTTAAACTTATTTGCAACAAATTCATTTTTTTTTGTCTACCATTTATCATTTGAGTTAAAAATTCAGCTCTTTGGTTGAAAATTAGCTTTTTTGTTGAAAATTCATAAGAAATTAAAGTTTTCTTTATTTTTACACGGGTGCAGCTAAATCTATTGTTTCGGTTAATATAAAATTGTAACTGCAAGTATGTAGTAAAATTTTCTCGTATTATGTTTAAAAAATGTATAATATCAGTACCATTTTGGAAAATTTGATATACTTCCTCATGTAAAATAGAATTTATAGAAAGTAAAAATTTTTTTTCTTTTTTCACTGTAATCTTTTTTGGTTAAACTATATTAACTATGAACTATATTATTGAAAATTAGTCTTTTTAGTTTGAAAAGTCATCTTTTTAGGTAAGGAAATCTTATCTTTTTTCATTCAAAATGCAACTGTATGATTTGGAAATTGATCTTTGTTGGTTTAAAATGTAACTGTCTGCTTGATTATTAATTTGTTTTTGTTAAGTATTCAAATATTTTGTACTAATATGAACAATTTGGAATTTATCTCGATCACTGTGATTCCAAATTTTCTGAAACGGTCCTGGTTTTGGAAATATTATGTCAATCATAACTAACCTACGACTTTCATTATAAGGCATAACAAGTGCCACTTGTCAGATATAAATAGAGTTGTTTAAAAATTAATTTTGCAATTGCAAAAGTGCATTATTCTGATCCTAAGTTGATAAAAATATTATAATATGCAACGGTTTGAAATCCCGTGGTTCACTGTGATGTTAAACTGAGAGATAGTTATCATTTGAGAGGAAAATATGGTGGTCCAGCACACAATAGTTGTAACCTAAAAAATATGTGGGCTTGCGTATGAAAAGGGACCTAACTTTTTGTTTGGAGTTGCGTTTAAAGTTAAATAGCCGGATAAATTAACGGAATTTCAAGTCCAAAATGGCTCTTTTAGTTCGAAAAGTAAGTCACCGGGGCCTTTTTAAAGTTGGAACTTCGAAAAACCATTTTTCTACAAAAGCGCCTCTAAACCCCTATTTTTCTGTTTTCAGTCGTAGAAAAATAATTGAAATCGGATCTACAGGAATGAAAAATATTGCAAAGACAGTGAAAATTTAAAATAATTGGAAAATAAAGGCTATATCCCACTGTTTTTGAGTACCCCTTTGTTATGAAATGGTCGAGATTGTCCTACTGAAGAACGAGCCGCGTTGCTCACTGGTTACCGCTAAGAATGGCTTTGCTCTTTGACACTCGTCTTCCTTCTTGCTCCCATTTCCGGTCTCCTTCACATCCTCGCTTCTCCCTCCGATTCTCAAAGCGCACCCTTTTCTTCCTGGTTATCTAGCTGCTTCAGCGCAAAGAGATTCATTTAGTATTTATTAAATTTCATAAAGCATCCTGGCAGACAACGGCTGTATTTTCCATTTTCTCGGCAGAAGAGAGCAAGAGGAGAGTGTCGTGGGAAATGGAGAACGTGGAAAATGAGTATAGCGAAGAGAGCAGCTAAGGAAAGAAATGGGGGTTGAGCAGAAAAGAGGAGGGTGGTTTCCAGCGGGCAAGTGAGGTGTCACCATCCACTGGCCTGTTTTACATTTAAAGGTTCTCTCCTATATATACGTGTCGTCTGTATATTCATCTGGTTCGTGTGAGTGTGTGTGTGTGTGTGTGTGACACCCACACGCATGTGAATCCGCAGCTCCTCTTGGAATGGAGTATCTGCAAACAAGCGTCGAATGCGTCTAGGTGGTAAAAAGTTTGTTTTCGAGCGCCAGAGAATTTCCATTGAAAATGCAGATTGGCACTTGAACCCTTTTTTTCTCACTTCAGTGCGAGCAAAATGGCATTGAATATTCCAAGTGCATTGAATAAATAGGGACGGTATAGCGATTAACATTTTATTTGTGACAGGAAGCTTTTCCCAATTTTGGAATATCACTTTTAAAACAATAATGTTATTTTTTTGACCAGAATATTAACTAATTCTTCTATGTTACATATTAAATTTTGTTGATTACTGGTCTATTATTTATTATTTGAAACATTAAGTTTTTCATGGTGTTTCCTCCCTATATGAAAGCCATGTATCCAAAAATCTATTTTAGTGCAGACTTTATACTCTTTCCCCTATTCTCCTTTTCCCCTTTTTATTCTTTCTTGAAGAATTACTTTTTCCCTCTTTTTCTAATTTTTCACTATTTTGTTCACAATTTAATTTTGTTGTTGAACATTCTCTTTTTTTAACAGAAAATTTGTTTCTAGGGTTGAAAATTCATCTTTTTTGTAAAAAATTCAGCTTTCTTGGATACAAATTAACTGTTTTGTTAAAATTCCAAATCTATTCTAGAGAAGTCATCTTTTTGAATTAAAAGTTCAATGGTTTCGTTGAAAATGGAAATTTTTGTGGTTGATTCTTTTTGTTTGAATACTTCATTATTTCATTAAATAACTGTTTTGTTGAGCAATCGTCCTCTTTCGATAGAAAATTTGTCTTTTTTGATTAAAAATTAATCAGCTTAGTAGTTCATATTTAATATTTTGGCTCAATATTTAACTGTCTTGTTGAAAATTCGTCTCTTTGGATAGAAAATTCGACCTTTTTCATTAAAAATTAATCTTTCATGAAAATTCAACTTTTGCGGTTCAAAATTATACTATTTGGTTAAAAGTTAAACTACTTTGTTAAAACACTAATTTTTTATTGAATATTCACCTATTTAGTTCAAATTTTTTTTTAAGAATAATTTTTCAACTGATAATTTAAATATTTCTTTTTCTGTCCAAAATTGATCTTTTTTAGTTAAATTTGTTAACTTTCTGCGTGAAAATTGATGTTTTCTTTTGAAAATTAGTTTTTTGGCATAAAATTAATCTTCTTGATTCAAATTTTGTAATTTGTTGGTTAAAAATGCAACTACTTTGTTGAAAATTCAACCACTTTGTTAAAAATTCCTTTTTGTTTTGTTTAAAATTCAACATTTAAGTTGACAATTCATCTCTTTAATTAAAACTTCGTTTTTTGGTTGAACATTAAATTTTCAAACATGAAATTTACTTATTTCATTTTTGGTTGAAAATTGCACTACTTGGATGAAAATTCATTTTGGAAAATTCATCTTGTTAGCTTGAAAATTCAACTATATTTTTGAAAATGCAACTGTTTTCGATTGAACTTCTTTCTTTGAAAATTTTTATTTTTTGATAGAAAAGCTGTCTTTCTTAATTGAAAATTCATCTTTCTTGGTTGTACTTCAACTGTTTTGTTGAAAATTCAACTATATGTCTTGTGGTTGAAGTTTAATATTTTTTGTTTCAAAATTCAGCCATTTGGTAAAAAATTCATCTTTTTAGGCTCAATATTCAACTATTTGGGGCAATTCAATGAATTTATTAAAAATTTCAATTGTTTCGTTGAAAATCTAATTATTTTGTTTAGTGGTTATATATATTTTTTTTTTTGAAAGTCAACTGTTTTTTGTTGATCTTTTTTTTTGAATGTTATCAGTTTGTTAACAATTCAACTATTTTCTTAAAAAGTAACCTGTTTTGGTTGCAAATTTTACTGTGTTGTAGAAAATTCGTCATTTGGATAGAAAATTCGGCCTCTTGCCTTAGAAATTCATTCTTCTCGTGGAAAATGAACTTTTTTGTTGAAAATTCGATTGTCTTAAGAAGAATTCGTCTTTGTGGCGACGAAATAGGTTATTTTTTAGAAAATTGTAAAAAGTTTTAAAATTAACAAAATGGTGGCGGATTTTCTGAAAAAATTAAAATTCTATTTTCTCAAAAAACCCACTCTTGAATTTTTGACCAATTCTTTTTCAATTTGTACTTTGGTAGGGAAAATTTTTTTTATACAATCGAATTTTCTACTTTTTCTCGGAACCAATAACAGATACGAAAAAATGTCAAGATAAAAGTTTGCACGTCTAAAAAAGTTCCATTAAAAATATATCTAGTTCTTTTACGATATATTTTATTGTTTAGGAGAAAAAATAAAAAATGATATTTTCAGGGAAAAAAATTCTCTTGGCCTCAGAAATGGTTTAGCCTGCATGATGCTGATAAGATTCCTATTTTTCTATTAGCAGAAACTTTTAAAAAAGATTTGGAAAAATAAAGAAGGTGTTGTTTTCCAGAAAATATTTTTTTTCGTGTTTTCAAAATTTGAAGAAAAAAGTAAAAAAAATTTTTCTGGAAAACACCACTAGAAAGTATAGTAATTTATGCTTCCTATTATTTTTTTTTTAGAAAACGCCTTTTATATGAGAGACTTTAGTTTTTCATTTGTGCATAGGTTTACCATTTCAGGGAAAAAATTGCCATTCCTAATTAAATTGACGCTATTTATAGATTATTTATTTCTGACGCGTATGAATTGTGTTCTTTACAGCCCAATATTACACTTAAATTTTTTCAGATTTTCACAAATCAACATTCAAAGGTCGCTTAAGGTAATTTCAGTGCAAAAATGGATATTCTTGATTAAATTGAGGCTATTTATTGATTAATCATTTATGACGAGTATGAATTTTGTTCTTTACAAGTCAATATTGCGCTCATATTTTTTTCAGACTTTTACAGTGACATTCAAAGATGGCTCAAGGTCATGTTCTTAATAAAATGTTGATTCAATCAAATTTTCTCTAGTTCTTTTTTGAGAAACAGTATCAATTTATTCATTGCGGCAGAAAAATTAGTTGAAATGTTCAATAACTGCGTGTCATATTACTTTAAGGTCATTCAGGGTCATTTTGCGAAAAATGGTCATTCAAACATTTTTTCTTTTGCATGGTAGTTATTTATATTAATTGTGCTTTAAATTAAAAATAGAAAATGTTAAAAACGGTAGGATATCGCAGCTTTATTAATATATGATCAAGTTGCGTTGTCAAATTGTAATTACGAAGAATTAATTATCATCATTTGCAGAAGAAGGGCTAATGATTTACTTCTGAGAAACGAAAGAGGAAAACTTAGCTGGCGATAAACTACCATTTGATATGCAAGTGTTAGCACTGTTTTTTCATTATCACAATTTACAAAAAGCTCATTTTTTGCGAAATGACCTTGAATTTCCTTCAAATAATATGACAAACATTTATCAAACAACTTGACTAATTTTTTTCTTAGAAATGAATTAATTGACACTGCTTCTCTATAGAAAAAAAACTAGAGAAAATTTCATTGAATTAACATTTTATTGAGAAAATGACCTCGGGCTACCTTTAAATGTCGCTGTAAAAATCTGAAAAAAATCTGAGTGCAATATTGACTTGTAAAGAACAAGATTCATATGGGTAAAAAATGAATAATCAGAAAACGTCGATTTAATTAGGAATGTCCAGTTTTGCCCTAAAATGACCTTGAACGACTTTTGAATGTTATTGTAAAAATCTGAAAAAAATCTAAGCGCAATATTGAATTGTGAAGAACAAAATTTATGCTTGCCAGAAATAACTAATCAATAAACAGCGTCAATTTAATTTAAAAGAAACAAAATTTTTGCCCTTAAATAACCTTGAGCGACCTTTGAATTTTATTGCAACAATCTGAAAAAAATCTGAGTACAATAGTGAATTCTAAAAAATACAATTCATACGCGCTAGAAATGAATAATCAAAAAAGTCAATTTAATTAGAAATGGCCATTTTTCCCCTAAAATGGCCTCGAGCGACTTTTGAATCTTATTGTAAAAATCTGAAAAAAATCTTAGATGTAAAATTAAATTGTGAAGAACAAAATTCATGCGCCCCAGAAATAAAACTTCAATAAATAGCGTCAATTTAATTAGGCGAAGCCATTCTTGCCCTAAAATGGACTTGAGCGACCTTTGAATGTTATTGTTAAAATTTGAAAAAAATCTGAGTATAATAGTGAATTGTAAAGAACACAATTCATACGCGCCAGAAATGAATGATCAAAAATCATTAATTTAATTAGTAATGGCCATTTTTGCCCTACAATGACCTTGAACGACTTTCGAATGTTATTCTAAGATTCTGAAAAAAATCTAAGCGCAATATTGAATTGTAAAGAACAAAATTCATGTGTGCCAGAAATAACTAATCAATAAATAGCGTCAATTTAATTTTGAAAAAAAGAAATCATTTTTGCCCTTAAATGGCCTTGAGCGACCTTTGAATGTTCTTGTAAAAATTTGAAAATAGTCTGAGTGCAATATTAAATTGTAAAGAATACAATTCATGTGCGCGAGAAGTAAATAATCAATAAATAACGTCAATTTAACTGAGAATAACCATTTCCGCACCAAAATGACCTTGAGCGACCTTTGAATGTTGACTTTTGAAAATCTGAAAAAAATCTGAGTGCAATATTGAGTTGCAAAGAACACAGTTCATGCGCTCCAGGATCAACTAATCAATAAATAGCGTCAGTTTCATTGAAAATAACAATTGTTGTCCTCAAATGACCTTGAGCGACTTTTTAATGTTATTGTAAAAATGTGAAAAAAATCGAAGTGCAATATTGAATTGTGAAGAGCACAATTCATACGCGCCAACAATGAATAATCAAAAAACGTCCATTTAATTAGGAATGGCCATTTTCGCCCTAAAATGGCCTTGAGCGACCATTGAATTTTATTTTTAAAATCTGAAAAAATCTTAGGTGCAATATTGAATTGTGATGAACAAAATTCATGCGCCCCATAAATAAAACTTCAATAAATAGCGTCAATTCAATTAGGAATGGCCATTTTGCCCTAAAATAACCTTGAACGACTTTCGAATGTTATTGTAAGATTCTGAAAAAAAAAACTGTGTGCAATATTGAATTTTAAAGAATACAATTCATGTGCACAGGAAGTAAATAATCAATAAATAACGTCGATTTAACTGAGAATAGCCATTTTTAACCTCAAATGGCCTTGAGCGACCTTTGAATGTTATGTTAAAAATCTGAAAAAAATCTGAGTGCAATATTGAATTGTAAAGAATACAATTCATGTGCGCGAGAAGTAAATAATCAATAAATAACGTCAATTTAACTAAGAATAGCCATTTTCGCACTAAAATGGCCTTGAGCGACCTTTGAATGTTATTGTAAAAATCTGAAAAAAATCTGAGTACAATAGTGAATTGTAAAGAACCCAATTCATACGTGCCAGCAATGAATAATAAATAAATAGCGTTAATTTAATTAAGATTGGCCATTTTTGCCCTAAAATGGCCTTGAGCGACTTTTGAATGTTATTGTAAAAATCTGAAAAAAATCTGGGTGCAATATTGAATTGTAAAGAACATAATTTATGCGTGCCAGAAATGAATAATCAATGGATGGCGTTAATTCAATCAAAAATAGCCATTTTTGCACTAAAACGACCTTGAGTGACCTTTGAATGTTATTTTAAAAATGTGAAAAAAATCGAAGTGCAATAGTGAATTGTAAAGAACACAATTCATACGCGCCAGAAATTAAGGATCAACAAACGTTAATTTAATTAGTAATGGCCAGTTTTGCCCTAAAATGACCTTGAACGACTTTTGAATGTCATTGTAAAAAACAAAATAAAATCTGAGTTCAATATTAAATTGTAAACAACAAAATTCATGGGCGTGAGAAATTAATAATCAATAAATAGCGTCAATTTAATTGAAAATAACCATTTTTGCCCTCAAATGACCTTCAGTGACCTTTGAATGTTATTGTAAAAATCTGTACAAAATATTAGGTGCAATATTGAATTGTAAAGAACAAAATTCATGCGCGCCAGAAATAAATGATCAATAAATAGCGTCAATTTAATTAGGCATAGCCGTTTTTGCCCTAAAATGGCCTTGAGCCACCTTTGAATGTCATTGTAAAAATCTGAAAAAAATCTGAATGCAATATTGAATTGTAAAGAATACAATTTATGTACTCCAGGAGTAAATAATCAATAAATAACGTCAATTTGATTAGTAATGGCCATTTTTGCCCTAAAATGACCTTGAGCGACTTTCGAATGTTATTGTAAAAAACAGAAAAAGAGCTGAGTGCAATATTGAATTGTAAAGAACAAAATTCATGCGCGCCAGAAATAAATGATCAAAAAATAGTATCAAATTAATTAGGCATAGCCATTTTTGCCCTAAAATGGCCTTCAGCGACCTTTGAATGTTATTGTAAAAATCTTAAAAAAATATGAGTACAATAGTGAATTCAGTCTCAGCTTGTATTCCGAAGCGAACGGTCGTGTTTACTACGAGTGGATACAGTTCGAGAGTTCCGAGAAGTTCAGTGTCGGATAATAAAGTTTCCTCAACATTATAAGTGATTTGGTGTAAAAAGCATAATTAAAGTGTCCCAGCTCAGGTGGAGAGTGCACAAGCACTCCCCACAAAATGAATCTTAACCACCATAAATCAGTGAATCCCCAAACAAGTGCTCAACCCAACATGTCTTCTCCAATAACAAGAAAAACCTGCGCTTCAGCGGCCTCCGATACTTTCCCCAAAAAAGACCAAGGAATAATCATCGAATCAAAAGACGAAATCGAACTTAAAGAATACGTGAAAAGCATCGGTTCCCTCGTCAAACCAGAAAACATCAGATTTGCTTCCAAAATCTCAAACGGTCGAATCTGCCTATTCCTCGCAACCAAAGAAATAGTAAAAGAACTAACGGATATGTACAAAGAGATAACCGTAGAACACCAAAAATTAGAACTTCGACCTCTAGTAAACCCCTTAAAGAAAATAATTCTTTCAAACGTGTCTCCAGTCATTCCCCATGAAGTTTTAGAAACAGAACTCCAAAAGTGTGGAATTATAATCCCTTCCAAAATTAGTTTCCTAAGAGCAAGTATACCGGATCAAGGTTTCTCTCATGTTCTCAGTTTTCGACGACAAATGTTTATTCAACCAGAGGACATTGAAAAATTACCAGAATCAGTAATAGTAAATTACGAAGAAACTTCCTACCGCATATTTATAGCTCCGGAAACAACAACCTGTTTCCTGTGCAAGCGACAAGGTCATCTAGCCAAACAATGCGAGGCAAACACAAACATACTGACCCACAATCAAACAATAGAGACAAATCCAGATAACCTCGACACAGAAACTGACCTACCTAAACAGAAAAACCCCCCCGAATTCCCAGATTTGAACCAGGCGAACAGTAATCAGAAACGGCCGTTATCAACATCCACATCAAATAAATCCGAAATTAACTCAACAACAGGAAAAGTTCCCCCAGACTCTCAGAAAGAGTCAATTAAAAAAACAACAAAGAGAAAATCCAAAAAACCAAAAATTGATGAGCATAAAAAACAAACCCCAACAACAATAGAAGAAATGCTGCTACCCACGAAAGAAACCCTTGACAACAATCCCACTGGTTTCCCTCTAAACTTCACGCAACTTAAACTGTTAATAGAAAATTTTCAAGGAGCAGCGGACATAACAACAATAGTGAGAGATTACACAGATGACATAAAGGAATTAATATCGACACTCGAAACACTATATCTTCTATTACAAGAACGAAAAATGAAAGTCCGTTTCACAAGGTTAATAAAAAAACTCAAGAAACTTGAACCACACAAAGCAGACTCAGTCCCATCTGAATCAGATGACGGAGACTCCCAATCATACATAGATTCTGAAGATAATTTTGACGAATAATAATTACGGACATATTACAATGGAATCTAAATGGATTTCGCACCCACCTGAAAGAACTACAAATCATCATTAAAGAACTGAATCCAAGAATTATTTCCTTACAAGAAACAAACTTTAAAGATAACATTTACGGAAATCTAGCAGGATATGACAAATTCATAAAAAACCGTGATGGAGCGGACCACGCGAGTGGAGGTGTAGCTACCTATATCCATAAAAATATTAATGCTCAAGAAATCCAACTGCAAACCAATCTAGAAGCCCTAGCAGTCAGAATCGCTACTCCCATACAACTGTGCATATGCAACATTTACCTCCCCAATAGTAATGAACTAGATCAGACAGAGTTAGAAAACCTAATTCAACAGCTACCTAAACCCTTCTTACTTTTAGGAGATTTCAACGCCAAAAACAAACTATGGGGAAATAGCAAAACATGCCCCAGAGGAAAAAAAGTTGAAAACATCTTAGACAAATCAGATATATTCCTCCTAAACAACGATTCTCCAACCCACTACAGTATCGCACACAACACTTTCAGTTCAATAGACCTATCCTTGTGTAGTCTACAGATAGCTCCAAAATTTAAGTGGGAAACACTCCATGAATTACATGATAGTGATCATTACCCAATCAAAATCACAATTCCCAGCTCAGAACACCAATCAACACATCTTCCAAAATGGAACATCAGAAAAGCCAATTGGGATCAATACCAAGAAATAATCGACCAAGAATTAAAATCCCAGGAAAATACACAACCTGACCCACACCTCGAAATCGATGAAATTGTTTCAAACTTCACTTCAATAATAAATAAAGCAGCTGACAAAGCGATGGGCAAAACAACATCTACAAACAAGAATACACACACAGCGTGGTGGAACGAACACTGTCAAAAAGCTAGAGCAGAAAAAAATCAAGCATTTAATCAATTGAATAAGAAAAATACTTTGGAAAATAAAATAAAATTCAAGAAACTAAGAGCAGCAGCCCGTCGAACCTACTTACAGAGCAGCAGAACATCGTGGACGGATTATCTCACTACACTCAATAATCAATCAACTACGACAACTATATGGAATAAAATCAGAAGAATAACAGGAAACTTTTCAACGTCAAGAATATCAGGCCTAAAAAACACCGATGGAACAATAACGACCGACCCTAAAATAATGGCAGACTTAATTGGAGAAGGATTCTCCAATAACTCCAGCAACGACAACTACCACCCCACATTTAGATCATTCAAAATCTCAGAAGAAACCAAAGCCTCTCTAGAGAAAACCGTCGACGATCCACCAAACCCAGAAATCAATTCAGAACTAACATGGGAAGAAATCCAAGATGCAATAAATAAAGCAAGAGGCAAAAGTCCTGGACCTGATGGAATCCCTTATTCTTTCTACAAAAAGGTACCAAACTCTGGACAAAATTACCTCCTTTCCATATTCAACCTGATCTGGAAAAATAAAAAATTCCCACAGCAGTGGAAAGAAGCAATAGTCATTCCGATCCCGAAACCTGGCAAAGACCACACGAATCCAACAAACTATCGTCCAATCGCTCTAACCTGCACAATGTGCAAACTATTCGAGAAAATAGTCAACACTCGACTCCGGTGGTATCTAGAAAAAAACAATTTTTTCGCGCCCCAACAAAGCGGATTCAGACATAAAAGATCCACCCTAGATCCACTTATCAACCTTCAAACTAAAATCAGTGAAGCATTCTCTAATAATCAGCACCTAATAACAGTTTGTTTAGATATTGAAAAAGCATACGAAATGACATGGAGACACCAAATAATTAAAACCCTGGAAAAAGAAGGAATCAACGGTTATCTATTAGCTTTCATCAAAAACTATCTCCACCAGAGGTACATCCAAGTTAGAGTTAATGGTGAACTGTCCGATAGATTCACCCTGGAAAACGGAGTACCCCAAGGCTCAGTCATGAGTACAACCCTCTTTCTCATCTCAATAAATGACGTCATACGCTCGATCGATAAACCTGTAGGATCAACAATATTTGCAGACGACCTGACCATATACTGTAAAGGAAAGAACATCGAATCTACTGTGAAAACTCTACAAAACACATTAAACAAAATATGGAATTGGTCCCTGCAAAACGGATATAAATTTTCTCAAACAAAAACCGAATATATCATTTTCTCCCGTAAAAAAATTCCAGAAATAACCCCAACTTTACAGTTAGACAAACAAGATATCAAGAGAGTAACAGTAATCAAATTACTAGGTCTAATATTTGACCAAAAGTTAACATGGAGACCTCATATACTCAAATTAAAAGAAGACTGCAAAAAACGGATCGCAATCCTCAAAATCCTGGCTAATAGAAGTTGGGGAGCCGACCTTAGTGTTCTACAACTAACCTACGAAGCCATCATCAGATCAAAATTAGACTACGGGTCCACAATCTACAATTCAGCAAAAAAAGGTACCCTTGCACTATTAGATCCCATCTACAACACCAGTCAAAAAATATGTTGCGGTGCTTTTCACACTAGCCCAAATAAAAAAGTTCTACTAGAAATAAACGAACCCCCCCTAAGCATCAGAAGACTCGAACTCACCTTAAAACAAGCAGTCTCGATAGCAGCCACCCCTGAAAACCCAACCCATGAATTACTCTTATCGAAGAATCCAAAAGAGCAAAACAATTTACGACCATGTCTCCTAAAACCTATAAGAAAAATATTAGAAGAATACTTAACGGTAACATCAACCCAGTTACCCCCAATCCAACACAATGTCCTTAGCCAAGACCCTCCTTGGTCTCTGCTTCCTCCAAAGTTGGACCTCAGGCTAACGAAAAATTTGAAAAAAGATATCGCTGCAAACCAATGGCTACAATTATACCAAAACATCGAACAAAGCTACAGCAGTTCAACCCATCTCTTTACCGACGGATCTAAAACAGAACTAGGAGTAGGATGCGCTGTTTACTCACGAGATCAAGAATGCTACTTTAGTCTCCCAAATTCGAGCAGTATATTTTCAGCAGAAATCTCGGCTCTTATGAAAGCTTTCGAATTATGTAAAATTCTACCTGGCTGTAACTTCGTAATATTCAGCGATTCATTAAGTAGTCTCCAAGCCACCCAAACTAGAAATTCATACGACCATAGGATCCAACAAATCCAAAAAACCTATACCGAATGCCTGCAACTAAAGAAACAAATCACGGCCATATGGATCCCCTCTCATCAAAATATCAACGGAAATGAACAAGCAGACATACTGGCCAATTTCGCAACTTCTCTACCAGTTGAGGAGGAAAACCTAAGAATATCCTTACCAGATGCCAAAAACTACGTTCAAAGAATCGCCCACCAATATTGGAGAGAAATCAACAACAAAATTCAGAATGAAGTTCCAACTATCCAGAAGAAGAAGCCAAATCACCCCTCATGGAAAACACTCACAAGAAGGGAACAAGTTCTCCTCACCAGACTCCGAATCGGACATACCAAAATTACGCACAAGCACCTCCTTGAAAAATCAGACCCCCCAAAATGTGACCAGTGTAACTGTGTAATCAGTGTCAACCACCTAATTATCGAATGTACAAAGTTTAGTGATATTCGACGTAAACTCAAAATCTCAAACTCACTCCAAGAAGCTCTAGGGACACATACCGAAGTTAAAAAAACGATTAACTTTATTAAAGAAGCCAATCTAAGCTCCTTAATATAAAGGAAAAATATAAGGCAGTTAATCCAAGAATAAACAAATCAAAGAACTGTAACACCATCATTTGCAATGTATCCATTTACAATTCAACATTAACAAAACATATACCTGTAACTCGAACTTGTAAAAATCATAACTCATACATATCGTACCTGTCGCTAATTACCTAGATGTAGATGCGACGTTAAATAAATCTTTAAAAAAAAAAAAAAAAAAAAAAAAAAAAAAAAAATAGTGAATTGTCAAGAACACAATTCATACGCGCCAGAAAGGAATAATAAAAAAATGTCAATTTCATTAGGAATGTGCATTTTTGCCCTAAAATGGACTTCAGCGACCTCTAAATCATTTTTTTTAAATTCTGAAACAAATCAGAAGTAATTTTCTCGGCAAAAAAACAACAATTTGTAGGAGTGCCAAGCTGAATTAAAAAAAATCCAAAGAAAAAGTCACTCTAATTTTATTATTCTATTAATTTTATTATTCTATTAATTTTATTATATATATATATATATATATATATATCTTCCTGGTCATGTAGGTTTGGTTTATTTTTGGGATAACGATGTTTCGTAACAAAATATCGTTGCTCATGGCGCATATAGGAAAATAGAGACATATGCAAACTTCGTTTTTGTATCCCATATTCTTTATTCTTTTTTCACTTCCAGCGTGGCTCACGCAGAACCCTGTAACGAGAAGACAACGTCGTTTGAAGTGACAACTAGGCAGTCAGAAAATCCGTGTTATCATAGGAGAAACAAAGTTTTCTCGACTTTCGTCGCTCTGAAAACAACTTTTGACCATGGAATCTAATTTTACATACGCGACATATTCATAATGTTTTATTTTACACTGCTCATGAAACTGCACAAGTTTATATTTTTTATTTTTGTAGTCTGAATGAAATAACTCAAAGAAATACGAGTAGTAATAACAGTAGTAATGAAAGGACGAGGAGAAAAATGAAGTTGGAGATAATGGAAATATGTATATATGAGGTAATGGAAATTGTGGTCTGGTTATACTTTTTCTAAGCCTTGTTAATTTGTAAATGTAGAAAAAATTACAAAATTCATTATTTTTTAAGAATTTTAAATTAGATTAAAATTAAATTCAAAATCCTATTTAACGTCGAATACTCTAGTTAATGTATAAAATTACTGAAAGTAAAACAAGAATCCAACCATCAAATTTGTTCCTATTGCAATTCTTAAAACAAAACAAAAAACAAAAAAAAAGCAGAAAAAAATTTTTTTTTCGCATTTTTCTTTCCTTTTTTTTATTTTTTTCCAAAGAAACAAAATTTTTTTGTTTTTTCAGAAATTAAAAAAAGTTCAAGTCCCTTGTTGAAAATGTATTGTTTTTGGGTTGAAAATTTATCTTCTTGGTTACAAATTTAACTGTTGGGTGGAAAATTTGTTTTTTGTTTGTTAAAGATTTTTTTGAACTGAAAATTTGACTATTCCATTTTTAGTTAGAAATTTCTCTTTTTTGGCTGAAATGTCAACTGTTACATTTTTCATTGGGAATTATAATTTTGTTTAATAATTTAATTGCTTATTCAGAAGTTGAAATCCTTTGTTAAAATTGATTTTTCGTTTGATCGATTATCATTTTAGTTGAAAATACATCTCTTTGGTTTAAAATATGACTATTTTGTTAAAAGTTTTTTTTTTTCTTTTATTATACATTAGGTTTTTAGCAGGAAATTCAAATGTCTCATAATCAAGAGAAAATATATGGTTTTTAGTTTAATTTTTAACCATTTAATTTATAATTTATCTCTTTTAAGTCAAAAGATTATTAATTTTGTTGAAAATTCATTTTTTTGTTAAAAACTTGTTTGCTGATTTATCATTTTAGTTAAAAATTCAACTATTTGGTTGATAATTAATTTTTTTTAGATGAAAATTCGTGTATTTTATTGAAATTTTTTTTTATCAAACATGAATCTTTTAAAGTGAAAGTTTAACTATTCGAGCTTTCGTTATGAAATTTTATTTTTTAGTTGAAAATTCAACTACAGACTCCGTTAACAGTTGAACTTCTTTGATTAAAATTCATTTTTTGTTGTTGAAAATTCAACTATTTTGTTTGGTATTGGTTCTTCTAAGTTTAAAATTAATTTTTTTTTTCAGTGAGAACTTAACTATTGCATTTTTGATTGCAAGCTTTTTTTTTATTTGAAAATTTAACTCTTTTGGCTGAAAATGTATCTCTTTTAGTGAAAAATGCGTTTATGTTGTTAAAAATTCTTCTTTTTTATAGAAAATTAAACTTTTTGATTGAAAATTAATCTTTTTGGTTGAAAATTGAACTAATTCATTTGAAGTAAAAATCTTCCCTTGAAAATGTCTAGTTTTTGTTAAAAGGTTAATTCATTTTCGTTGAAAAGTCTACTATTATATTTTCTGTGAATAAGTTATTGGTTTGATTACAAATGTTCTTATTTTGTTAAAAACTTAATTATTTTGTTAAAAATTTCGTTATTTTATTGAAAATTCAGTTATTCTGTTGGAAATTCAAGAATTTAGCCAGCAGGTCATCCTTTTTTGTTAAATATTCAACTGTTTTTTGGATAAATCATCTTGTTGGGTTGAAAATTAAACTATTTTGGTAGACGATTCAACTTTTTGGTAGAAAATAACCTTTTTGGTTGAATGAGGCAATTTGTTTGAATTTTTTTTTCATTCTCAAATGATGAATCTCTCTTTGTTGAAAATTCTAATCTTTTAACAAGAATTTATCTTTTTTGTTTGAAAATTAATCTTTTTTTGTTGAAATTTGATTTTTTTGGTTCAAATGCAACTGTTAGTTTTATTAATTATCTATTTTGTTTGAACATTCAACAATTTGGTTGAAAAGTTTTTAGTTTAGTTGAAGATTCTTCATTTTAGTTTAGGATAATCATTTTAGTTAAGGAAATACAAAATTTCCTAAAAAATTCGTTGTTGTATAAATATTTTTCCGGTTATAACTAACCTACGACTTTCAATAAAATGTATAAAAACTTTCACTCGATAGATATGAATGGAGTGTTGTAAAACATAATTTTGAGTCCGCAAAAGATGATCATTTTGACCTGAAGTGGATAATTAAAGTGATATACTGCGATCGGATATCCCGGGGCTAACTGTGATGCCAAACTGAGAGACAATTGTCATTTTAGAGGAAAATTTGGTAGTCCAGCACACAAAAGTTGTAACCTAAAAACATGTGTTACATAAAGAGACAAATATTCGGATAAATTTTCAGGTTTTGATAGCCAAGACGAACCCTTTAGTTTAAAAAATGAGTCACTGGGGCATTTTTGAAGTTGGAACTTCAAAAAACCGCTTTTCGAGAAAGACGCATCTAAACTTCTACAAGCTTGTTCAAGTTTTTCCATTGTGGTTATTGTCGGTGTCGAATTTTCTCTTCCGATGTAAAAAAAAACTGAAAGACATAATCTCTTTCTATTAAATACTACTCTCTACCATGCCTAAAATATTTTTCTCTTCTCTTAACTGTCTATATTTGCATCAGTAAGAAATGGGTCACTGAATCAAATAGCTAAGGATCTTCACAGAACAACAGAGAAATGAACTGTCCTGAATATCCTGAATTTCTGGAATTTCCGGAATTTCCTGAACTTGAAAGGAATATTTTCTGACTTGGCAAGCTAGAGTTTTTTTCTTTTTGTAAAATTTAAATTTCCAACACCCTTTGAGAGAGATTGCATTCCCAGGACATCGAAACGAACCACTCTACAGGATCAAGACATCTGCACTTTACAAATCGAAGCATTGCTCGATCCCCCTTCTTTCCAGCAAGTTTGTTGTGGCTGAACAGTGAGCAGCTTACGAATACAGTGCAAATCCGATCAATCGGTGGTGGCATTGCCAATACGTGTTAAATCCTCATGCAAGTTTCTTCTCATGAAGCTAGGTTGAATTTGAGCAAAAGGGCTGACAAAGTACAAATGGAACAGCTCTCGACAGGGATGGGCGACCTCGAGTCGATTATCATTTATTATTATTCGACCAAATTTGTATAGATTTGCAAAAATTGTGAAGAATTTTGAGCGATTTTAAGAGCTTGTGAAAGATTATGAAGTATT
Source organism: Andricus curvator (assembly GCA_932195095.1). Taxonomy (NCBI): domain Eukaryota; kingdom Metazoa; phylum Arthropoda; class Insecta; order Hymenoptera; family Cynipidae; genus Andricus; species Andricus curvator. The sequence goes on along the minus strand of CAKNYM010051614.1, from coordinate 201,894 downwards.
TCCAAAGTTTTACCGGATTTTTTGTAGATTTCAGGGTAATTCACAAGATTCTGAGGGATTTTAAGATATAACATTGAATTTGTAAGGATTTGAAGGTATTTCTAAAGATTTTAAAGGATTTTACGAAATTTTACAAGAGTCGTATCGATATCAAGTGATTTGGTGAAATTTTAGAGTATTTTAAAGTGTTTTACGGGATTACGTGGAATTTTACGAGATTTCAAAGGAATTTAATGGTTTCCAAAGGATTCCCAAAGAATGATTCCAAGAAATTAGGAAGGATTTTAAGAGATTCGAAATTATTTCAAGGGATTTCTAAAGATTTCTCTTGATTTCAAGCGATTTTTAAAGATTCTAACTATAGTGTTTTATGAATTATAAATCATAATAAAAATTTTAAAGGAGTTTACGTGATTTATGAAATTTCAAAAATTTCATAATAACTGTAATCATTTTCCAATGGTTTTTGAAGGATTCACAAAAAGTTCAAAAGATTGTGGAAAAGTCCAACTTGAATTTTAAAGGATTTCAAAGTATTCCTAAAAATTTTTAAGCATTCAGAATAATTTCAAGAGATTTGAAAGTATTTCAGAAGATTATTAAATATTTCACGGAATTTCAAGAGATTTTTGAGGATTTGAAAAAATTCCAAAAAATTTTACAGGATTCTAAGCAAATTTTATAGATTCGAAAGGATTTCACGTGTTTTGAAGCGTTTTTGTGGAGCTTAATTCTAATTTTGAATCAATTGCAATTTTTTAATTATAATTTTATAATTTTTTATTATTTTAAGATATTCCAAAGAATTGCATAGATTTTCAAATGTTTCAAAGCATTTTGAGGAATTAAAAAAAATTCTAATGGATTTCGAGAAATTCTTAACGATGTCAAAGGAATTCGTAAGATTTCAAAATATTTCAAATTATTTTACGCGATTCAAGAGATTCTAAGAGAATTTAAGAGACGTTAAAATTTTTTAAAGGAAGATTTCCAAGGATCATTCATGAGATTCGTGACTTTTAAAGATTTTAAGGAATTTCAAGCGATTTTGGAGGATCTTTAAAAATGCTGAAATTTTCTAAATATTTGAAAGTATTTCACGTGATTACAAGCAATTTTAAGGATTTTGATTATCATTTTTTGTAAATCAAGATTCCTCAATTATAATTTTATAATTTGTTATCCTCTTAAGAGATTCCAAAGGAAAAAATAGAATTCCGAAGATTTTCAAGGATTTTACGGAATTAAACAAGAATTAAAGAGATTCTAAAGTTTTTCCAGGGACGCTATTTCATTTTAAAGGGTTTTAAGGGATTGAGAAAGATTACAATGGCTTCCAATAAATTTTCAATTTTTTTAGAGCATTCTGAAAGATTTCAAGAGGTTGCGAAAGACTCACAAGGATTTCAGAAGATTTTCCGAAATTTTCAAAAAATTGCAGAGATTACAAATGATTTTAAGGTGTTCCTCAAGCTGTTAAAGGATTTTACTGGATTTCAAGGAATGTTGGAGGACTTTAAGGACTTTTTATCTATTTCAACGGATTTATAAGAATTGCAACATTTTGCCGGTTATAATTAACCTACGACTTTCAATAAAAGGCTAAGAACTGTCACTCGATAGATATAAAGGGAGTATTCCCAGGGCTTACTGTGATGCCAACCTGAGAGACAATTATCATTTCAGAGGAAAATTTGGTAGCTAGCACACAAAGGTTGTAAATTAAAAATATGTGGTGGTCCGTATGAAGAGGGATTTAACGGATTTATAAGAATTGCAAGAATCTTTAAAGAAATGAAAGAGATTCTGAATAATTTCCTCACATTTTAACAGATATTAATGGGATTTCGAATATTTTATAGACTTTCTTAATGGTATAATAATAATGAAATAATAGACTACGATCTGATATCCCGGGGCTTACTGTGATGTCCAACTGAGAGACAATTATCATTTAAGAGGAAAATTTGTTAGACTAGCACACAAAGGTTGTAACTTAAAAATATGTGGTGGTCTGTACGAAGAGGGATTCAACGGATTTATAAAAATTGAAAGAATCTTTAAAGAACTGAAAGAGATTCTGAATAATTTCCTCACATTTTAAGAGATAATAATGGGATTTCGAATATTTTATAGGCTTTCTTAATGGTATAATAATAATAAAATAATAGACTACGATCTGATATCCCAGGGCTTACTGTGATGCCAAACTGAGAGACAATTATCATTTAAGAGGAAAATTTGGTAGGCTAGCACACAAAGGTTGTAACTTAAAAATATGTGGTGGTCCGTACGAAATGGGATTAAACGGATTTATAAGAATTGCAAGAATCTTTGAAGAACTAAAAGAGATTCTGAATAATTTCCTCACATTAGAAGAGATATTAATGGGATTTCGAATATTTTATAGACTTTGACATTTCCAAAGTTTTTAACGAATTTTACGAGCTTTCCAGGATTCCATGTCCTAAATTTCAGGAGAGTTCTAGGTTTCTTACAGAATATCAAACATTTAAACAGATTTTGAGAGATTTCAAAAGAGCGCGCAGGATTGTTGAAGACTTCAAAGATCTTGAAGGAATCACAGTATATTATAGACAGACTTTAAATGATTTTAAAAGGATCTAAAGAATTTCGAAGGTTTTCCAGAAATTGTCACGGCATTTCAAAGATGTTTAGTAATTTCTGTAGATTTTAAAGAGTTTTAAAGAATTTCCAAATTTTTTTAAAAACTAGGGTCGTTGCATGATTTAAATATTGGCTAACTTCTGAATCTCAAATCGAAAAAGTCGCAAGAGTTAGCAGATTTTTTGGCGCAGAATTAAATTCAAAGAGAGACTCTACAAAAATGTATTTCTACATTTTCGAAACAGTTATCTATTTCTATATTTTCAGTTGAACTTGAACTTTGAGAACCGATTTTTGTGAATCGATTCTGTTTTTTCGAGAGTTGGCCATTCCCTGACGGAGTGCAAATGAACCAACTTTCGATGGACGTGAGAGCCGAGAGAATTCCGACAGAGATGAGAGAAAGTGTGAGGAATTTGAGGAAGAGAGAAGGGAACAAAGTGGAGGGCTAAAATAGAGTCACTGACTAAAGTTTTCTCGACTCACGACAGCCTAACTCAACTCTATTCCCAGTTGCAGCATGGCACCCGTAACTTACCCCCTTCACCCATCCTACCTCCTCCACCTATTCTACCCCCTTCATCCACCCTAGAACCTTCACCCACCTTACCCCCTTTACCAGTCCTACAACCTTCACCCACCTCACCCCCTTCACTAGTCCTACCGCCCTCACCATTCCTGCCTCCTTCACCCATCCAACCACCTTCACCCATCCTACTCTCAAGCTCGTCTCACGACCGCTAACGTTCCAGTAAGGATTTGTACGCTTTTAGCGGTAATCCCAGCGCCTCTAACCCCTCGAAATCCAGAATCACTGTTCAAGCTCGCGACGAGCTTCTGCAAAGAGGACCCTGCGAGAAGAGCGAGTGATAAAGGGAGTCGAGTGAGGAACAGGGGGAAGAAGGATAGATGGCTGAAAGAGGGGGATAAGCAAGGGGGGTAGGTGAAGCACGCACGAGTGCTTGCCTCGAACTAGCGGATTAGCAAAACCCCAAATTAAATTTTAATTAAATTTCCCGTGCTGTCCTTTCCTTCCGACACTGTCTAGCTGGCCTAGGCAGAGCCACAACAAATCCCATGTACAGAGTGCTTTCTACTCAATGCCAACTTTTTCTCGACCTGTGGCATTCTACTGGCTTCCTAAGGCAATGGCTTGGGGGTTTCGACTTCATAAGGTTTAAAGTGCAGAAGCCTTGTAATGGGAAATATAAATTGTTAAGCGAACTATAGGGGCCATTCCGAAACTATGTCACGCTATTTTGAATACTTTTTTAACCCTCCTCTTCTTCGTCACAGATCATCATACAAAGCTTAGACCCACACGGTTGATGTCACACATTTGACCCCCCCCCCTTGATTCAAATGTTTTTTTTTAGTCAATTTAATAAAACACTAAAACAAAACACAAAAACTACAAAGCTAATATTTTAACAGCCAAAAAAATGACTTTTGACAAAAATATTGGAATTTTCAACAAAATGTTTCAATTTTCAACAAAGCAGTTTAATTTGTATCCAGATAGTTGAAATTTCGACCTACAATGATGAATTTTCAACATAGTAGTTGAATTTTCAACGACGACAAAATTAATTAAAAACCAAAGAGTTTCCAACCAACTAATTGAATTTTAAGTTTGAGAAGATACATTTTGAACCAAATATTTCAATTTTAATTTAAAAAATATTGATTCTCAACAAAAAATGTGATAGTTGAGATTTGAACAAAAAAATATTTTAATTTTCAATCAATAACTGTTCAATCAAACCAAAAAAGACGAATTTTTAACAAAGTAGTTGAATCATGAACAGGAACATATTAATTTTTAACCGAACAGCATTTTTAACTAGAAAAGATAAAATTTCTAGAAAAAGAGATCAATTTTCAAACTGAAAAGACAAATTTTTAACAATAAAGTTGAATTTTGTAACCAGAAAATATATATTTATTTTCAACCAAGAAGTAAATTTTGAATCAAATAGTTAAATTTTCAACCCTAAAAGACTAATTTTGGACCAAACAGTTTAATTTTTAAGCTCAAAAGACTATTTCTCTACAAAAAAGTTGAATTTTTAACCCAAAAGATTAATTTTCAACAAAACAGTTGATATTCAACCAAATAGTTGTATTTCAAACAAAAAACATTCAATTTCAAATAAAAAATGGAATAGTTAGGTTTGCAGTTGAAAAAATTCACTTTTAAGAAAAAATTTTTTTTACAAGTAGTTAAATTTTCAAACAAAAGAAATGGATTTTTGAAAAAAAGAAAGTGAATTTTCAACGAAGTAGTTTAACTTTCAACAAAGTAGTCGAATTTTCAATCAAGAACCAAATTATTGAATTTTCATATAAAAAGCAGCAATTTTCAATCAAGAAGGGTTGAAGTTTTTATTAAGAAGAATAATTTTCTACAAAAAAATATGAATTTTTAACAAAACAGTTGAATTTTTAGGTTAAAAAGATGAGTTTTCTACAAAATAAATTAATTCTTAACATGAAGCAATTAATTTTCAACTAAATAATTAAATTTTAAATGAAAAATATTTTTTTCTAAATGGAATGGTTACGTTTACAGTTGAAAATATTTATTTTCAGCCACAAAAAAAATTGTGAAGCAAAGAAATAGACCTTCAAACAACAAAATGAATATTCAAGAAAGTAGTTAAGCTTTCAACCAAGTAGTGAAATTTTCAATTTAGAAGAATTATTTTTTACCAAAAAAAGATGAATTGACAAAAAAAATACAAAAGTTTTCAACCGAGTTATTGAATTTTCAACTAAGAAGAATCTAGTTTTATTCAATAATGATTAAAATAGATAAATTTTCTACCAAAAAATTTTAATTTTTAAGAAATTAGTTGAATTTTTTAGCTCAAAAAAGTTAATTTTCAAACAAATAGTTTAATTTTAAAATAAAAACAATCAATTTTGAACCAACAATGGAATAGTTAAGTTGCAGTTTGAAAAATTTATTTTCAACAAAAACAAAAACAAAGGATTTTGACAAGAATATTTAGTACCAATTTATTAAACAATTGTTATAAACAAATAGATATTTTGATTTTTCTATCATGAATAGGCTTAATTTTTTGGCGGAATCAACTACAAATGTTTTGCCAAAAACTCCTTGCTGTCCTATTTTCCATAGTGACAACACTTGTCATTTTTATGAACAATTTTTTATAAACAATTGTACATTTTTACTATTTTTGAATGAAGAGGCTTCATTTTCTTGCGGATTCAACTCGAAAAGTGTTCTTAAAAAGACTCCTTGCAGTCATATTCTTCATAGTTACGGAAAAAGTTACTCGCATCAACAATTGTTATAAACAAATGCACATTTCCATTATTTTTCATGAAAAGGCTCGATTTTTTTGCGAAATCAACACGAAATGTGCAGCCAAAAACTATTTGCTGTCATATTTTTCAAATTGAAAAAATTGTTAATTAAAGGAAAAATTGTTGTTAGCAAATTAATTTTTCAAACTTTTAATGAGTAGTTATAGAAAACCAGATTCTAGAAAGACGAAAATGTAAAAATGGCTAAAAGTACATTCGTACAAATGCATTTATTCATCAAAATTGTTTATATATTCAACAATTTTTTTTCATTTCAAAAAATATTACATGAAGTAGTCTTTGGTCGAAATGTGCATTTGTTTATAGAAATTGTTTATATTATAAACAGTTTTTATTATCATGGAAAATATGACGGCAAGTAGTCTTTGGCAATACATTTCTAGTTAATAGAGCAAAAAAATAAGCCTTTTAATAAAAAAATAGTCAAAATATGCATTTGTTTATAAAAATTGTTCATATAATTAACCATTTCTATCTTTATTAAGGAAGTATAAATTCCTCAAAAATCAAAAAGTACACACATCTGTGTCATTTATTAGAAAAATATTTATCAAAAACATGATTTTGGCAATTTTGTGAAAATTGCTAGCAGATATATCCAACTATTTGATATGGGTTATGTATTTTTTTCAGATTTTCAGAAAAAGTTAAACTTGACTTGAAATAACGCAAACATTCTTAAGAGCGATTTTGATTATGATAAACATTAATAAAGTGTGATATTAAATGAGATTAAACAATTTTCTCAAATCTTTTATCAAGTCGCTTAAGTTCAGATTTTTAATAATAATTTACAAATTCGAAACTCTTTACTCAATATTTTTAAAATTTTTACTTTCTGTTTAATCTAGCGTCAAATCGAGAAAAGTATTTCATCAGGTGATTTTTTGGGTAGCAGTATTTTCAAAAATTATAAAAAAGAATTTGATTTTATGGATATTTTATTTTAATACACTAAAATTTTTTGCGCAAGTTATTATTTCTTTACATTTTTTCTTGTACAAATCCTTTCGAATATATATTACTTTCTACTGATAATTGGATGTTTAGGTAAATTATTTAAACAATTTGTTACTATTTATAGCATTTTTCTCCTAGAATAGAGTCAAAAAGTCCCAGTTTTCCTAAATTTGTTAACTTTCTTTCATTTTTTAATTAGAGCAAGGCAAAACTTGATTGAAATTTACCAAAATATTTCTTTGAGCAATGTATTATTATTTATAACAATATTTAATTAGAATAATGTTAGAAAGTTGCCGTTTTCTCCCAGAAAATTTCCATGATTTATCTACTTTCTAATTAGAGTGAGGTAATAATCAATTCAATTTGCCAAACATAATTGTTTAAACAATGTATTGTTGTTTAAAAGATACTAAAAAGTTGCGGTTTTTTTTGTTGAAATTTCCGATTTTTGGCAACATTTCAGTTAGAACGAAGTAATTAATTAATTAAAGTTGCCAAAGCTTATAAAGAAAATTTTGACTTCATGTCTAATTTCAGCTTTTCTTTTAATTTTTAGTTATGATCAAATAGTAATTAAACTTCAAAATAATACTTCAAATAATTTCTGAATATCATTCCATTTTTTCAGAATGAAGTATTTTTGCTCTTTTTTTAATATTTTAAGAATATTAATTTAAACAAAAAGAGTATCTTACAGTAAGGATGAAAGCGAAGAAAGTTAATTTATTATTTTTTTATATCTTAAAAGCTGACGAAATCTTCAAACCCGCAAAAAAAACCACAACTTTCTTGCATCAGTATGGCAGAAAATAATTAAAGCCAATAATAAATTGTTTAAACAAATACTGTATTAGCTTCCATTAATTATTACTTCACTCTAACTGAATGTTTGACAAAATATTGGAAATATAAGAGAAAACCGCAACATTCTATCACTAATCTAAGTAAAGATAGTTGTAAACAATGATGAAATGTTTAAATAAATACTCTTGATAATCTTGATCAATTATTACTTGAATTTACCGGAAAAGTTGCCAAAAATTTGAAAATTTCAGAAGAAGCCGCAATTTTCTAGAATATTATTAGAAAAGAGCATATTATTATTTTTTTAAATAGTTTAAACAATTACATTTATCAGCTTGAATTAATTATTTCCTTCCTCTAATTTAAAAGTTTGAAACATGTTAAAAATGCAGAAAAAACGCACTTTTAAACTTTATTCTAAGAGAAGAATGCTATAAACAATAATAAATTGTTTAAACAAATTATTTGAACATCTTATTATTAGTAGAGAGTAATATTTTTGGTACTAGAAAAAGTACAGCAAAAAATAATAATTAGTGCTAAAAACTCGCATAAGCCTATTTTTCGCTCTTGGCTTTTTTTTTGGAAGCCTATGAAACAGACTCATGGGACTTAAATTCAGAAAATAATTTTTGATTGCATAAAAAATTCTGAAAATATTAAATACTCATTGTAGTAAAATGATTTTTCCAAAATATCATTTTTGGTACAATAATTGAATTTTTAACGAAGTTATGATTTTTTAAAACCTTTTAGCATCAATATTTCTTTAAATTATTATTATTTAATAAAAACAAGGATTAATTCTTTTATTTGTTTCAGACATTCAGCAAAAAAAATCTCTGCCATTCTGTGGTATCGCGATCTTCAAATTTGATTTCATTGAAATCAATTCTTTTCTTTTTAACTTTTTATTCTTGTTCTTATTTTTCGGGAAAAAGTTTTTATTTTTGCCAAAAATTCAAAATTCATTTCTTAATTTCTATCCGAAGCCGATTTTGACCCATGAAATTTTAATCTCAAAATTCTCAGTATATTTTCTCGAAATTAGACAACTTTTCTACATCAAACTTTGTTTTCCCCGATTTTAGAGCTTAATATCTCAGAAGGAGTAGAAGAAATGAGGGAAGAGAAAGTATGAAGTGTGAGGGGAAATAAGAGAAGGGAAAGTAGGAGGAGTAAGGGTAAATAAGAGGAGGGTAAGTATAAGAAATGTGGGGAAATGAGAGGAAGAGAAGTAGGTGAAGTGTGGAGGAAAGTGGGCAGAAGTCCGGGATGTGAGGTGAAATGAGGAGTGCAAGTACAGGTAGTGGAAAGAAATTAGGTGAAGTGAAGTACGGAAAGTAAGGGAAAATGAGAGTAGGGAAAGAAGTTCAAGTTGGACAAGAAGGTGAAGTACGAGTAATGAGAGAAATGGAGGAGGTGAGGGAAGTGCAGGGAAATGAGGGTAGGGAAAGTAGGGAAAGTGAGTGGATGTGCAGTGGAAGAGTAAGAGTAAGTGAGAGAAGAAAAAGTAGGGGAAATCAGGGGTAGAAAAGTAGGGGAAGTGAGAAAGTAAGTAAGGTAAGGAAGCGAGGAGACGAGGAAGTTGATGAGGAAGAAGTTGGAGAAACCCTACTGCACATGGTCTATAAGAATGAAAAAAGAAAAAAGGTGGAAGGGAAGGTGGCTAAAAGAGAGGAGGCTGTTGTAGTGAAACAGGAAAAGGAGACGTGGGTGGAGGATCGTTATCCGCTTGGAAAAATCCAAAGATATTTGCACGAACCCCATTAGAATCAGCTCAGTCATTAATCGCAGGTACAATCTCAGCATAGTTATACTGGAGGCAATACCTCCCAACAGGAACAAATTTCGTCTCTTCTACGAAAGGCGCGCATTGTGCGAGACCGACTGATGGCTCTTGATGAGCGGTATCCGCTTCCGCCACGTCGAACAAAGCTTCGTTCTAACCGGAAACGACGCAACATCGTTACCCCTCCGACTCTTCTTGTACTATCCCAAAAGAACTTGAAAAATTATTTACTGCAGTACAATAGAAGAAAAAAAGATCACAGCAGTTTACGGATGTTTGGCTTGACTTTGAACATTTTTTCCCCTTTTTTTTTAAATACCTTCATTCCGTGAATGGTAATGCGAGTATATTACGAGTACAGTGATTATAATTGTCATTCTTTGTCAAAAAATCAACTTTTTGGTTGAAAATTTAACGCTTTGGTTGTATGTTGAAATCTTTTGTTGGAAATTGAATTTTTTAGAAGATTCATCATTTTATACGAAAATTCATTTCTTTGGTTGCAAATTAAACTATTTTGCTAAGAATTCCTTTTTTTTGTTTGAAATTGATATTTTAAATTAAAACTTTATCTTGTCTGGTTGACAATTTACGTATTTTGTTGAAAATTGGTCTTTTTTAGTAGAAAATTAATCTTCCTGTTACGAAAATAATCTTTTTGGTTCAAAACAAAACTGCTTGGTTGAAACTGAGTCTGTTTCAGTTGAATTCAACTGTTTTAGATGAAGAATTTAAATCTTTCAAGGTAAAACTATTTTGAATCAAATTCTTTTTTTCTTAATTGAAGATTCGTAATTTTATTTGAAAATTCAAGTATTTGGACGTAAATTAACTTTTTTGTTGAAAATGAATGTTCTCGTGTTGGAAATTCAACTGTTATGTCGAAAATTTGTCTTTTTGGTTGAGAATTTAATTATTTTGTAGAAAATTAAACAATGAAAAATAGGTGTTTTTTTGAAAATACATATTTTTGGTTTAAAATTCAACTACTTCAGTATAAAATGAAACAATTCGGCGGAAAACTAAATTATTAATTTGAAAATTGATCTATTTTAATTTGAAAAAATTTTGTACTTTGTTAATAATTTGTCTATTCGGCTAGTAAATTAATTTTTTTATTGAAAATTCATTTTTCTGTTTGAGGATTCAACTATTTTCTTCAAAATTTGTCTCTTTTAGTCAGATTCAACTGATTGAAAATTAGTTTTTTTTGTTTGTTGAAAATTATTTTTTTTTAGTAAAAGTTTACCGATTCCATTTTTGTTAGAAAAATTAAATTTATTAGTTTAAAATTCATCTTTCATAGTTGAAAATATAAGAACTTCATTGAAAATTTAACTCTTTGGTTTAATGATTTGGTTTTTCGAGAATTAATTTTCATCACAAACAATATAACTATTCTATTTTTGGTTAAAAATTATTATCCTAAATTGAAAATTGATTTTTTCTGGACAAAAATTAGTATATTTTGTTAAAAACTCGTATTTTTCGGTAGAAACTTAATTTTCCTGGTTAGAAATGAAAATATTTATTTGAAAATGTAACTAGTACGCTGAAAATTCAGTATTTTTTTAAGTTTTCAACTATTTTGTTAAAAACTCGTATTTTTTTAATTCAATCGGTTCAAAATTTATTTTGTTGTTTTTGAAAATTTTTGATTGAACGGAAAATTTAGCGATTCTATTTTTGGATGAAAATTGGTCTTTTTTGTTAGAAATTCACCTGCTTGGTTGAGGATTCTACTATTTTGTGAAAAATTAATTTTTCTTCATTGAACTCAACTGGTTGATATTTCGATTTTATTTTTGTTGAAAATTAGTTTTTTCAACTGAAAATGCATGTATTTTCTTGAAAATTTGTATTTTGGTTGAAAATTAATCTTCTTGGTTGAAAATTCATCTTTAACGATTAAAAATTCTGATATTTGGTAAACAAAAATCAACTATTTTCTTTAAAGTTAAATTATTTCGTTGAAAGTTTGAAAAAATTTTTAAATCCAACTTTTTCTAGAACTGGGCATTGAAAATTGAATTATTTTTCATTTTAAAATGTACCAAAATATTGAATATTTCTAGCTCAACTTAAAAAAAAAAACAATTTAAAGAGGTCAAATTCCGATCGTTTCAAATTACAAATGATTTGAATTCAAAAGGTTTCAACTTTAAATTATTCAAATTTGAAGGCTTCTCATTCGATATAATACAATGATTTAATTTTCGAAATTCGAATGTGAAATTATTGAATTTTGAACAATTTGAAGTTTTTCTATTTTCGAAATTTTAATACAAAATAATTCAATTTCGAGATCTCTATTTAAAAATAAAATAGATCGCTTTTTGGGGCTTTTATTAGAAATTATACAGTTTTGACGCATTTCTGATGCAATTGCTCATTTTTTCACATTTATTCTGCAATTATACGATTTGTAATGTTCCTATTCAGAAAATAACAAGCTCAATTCTTTTTCATTCCATTCGAAATATTGTCCTTCATCTAAAATTTGTTTCTAACCCAAATTTCTCTTATTTAGAAATTATAAGCTTCTCAAATTCAAAATTATTGTTTGAAAAATCTGAAATCTCTAAATATTTACAAATTTGAATAATATAAGATTTTTGACTTGTTTATATTTTTAATTTTAGGAAATAAAAATCCTAAAACTTAATCGGACGCTTTCCGCTCGTGTCTCAAAAGGATAGAAGCACCAAAATTTGGCACTCAAAAAGAGCATACTCGCCAAAATTCAAAATTCCAATAGGACTGTAAAATGTTTCTATTGTAATTTAACAAAATTCCTTAACAACATTTTTCAAAAAAATTCTTCTTTAAACAAAATTTTCCTGGACACAAATAACACAGAGAAAAGAAAAATGAGAACCCAACAATCATATCCCCTTCCTTTTTTTTATTTCATTCGTCTTTTTCATTTTTATTATTATCAAATCACAACATAAACACATTTGTAATATTATTCAAAGTTTTGGTGCTCATACAGCTAATATTGCTAAATTTCTTACCTTGATAAGGGTGCTGTATGAGCACCGAAACCTTGGTAAATATTATAAATGTTTTTGTGTTGTGATTTAATAATAATAGAAATAAAAAAGAGAAGGAAGGAGATTTGGCTGGTCGCGTTTCATTTTTCTTTCCTCCTTTTTATTTTTGTTCAAGGACATTTTTTTAAAAGAAGAATTTTGTTGAACAATTATTTTAAGGAGTTTTTTCAAATTACAATAGGAACACTTTATGGTGGTTTTTCAAATTTGGTCGTTGGATTCTTGGTTTTATTTTCAGGAATTCTATACATTAACTTGAGTATTGGACGTTAAACAGGATTTTGAATTTGATTTCAATCTAATTTAAATGTCCTAAATTTTAATATAAAAGTTAAACATTGTAAATACTATATTTCAATATGCTACCAAACCCTTTTCTGTAGGCGCACCTCACCCACTTTGACTAATTCTGCAGAAAAGTCGTGGGTATGTTTCTGCAACAAATCCTAACGAAAAGAGATACTTGAAAAGGGATATAGATGGGAACTTCGCAGGATATCCTTCGCCAGAAGCAACATTGAATAGGAAGGAGTTGATTGGTTTCCGTCGATGCAAGCGCGACTCTTCTCCGCCAAAACAATTTATGTACCGTAAATAACATCGTGAATAAACCGACGCTTCAGACAATGGAACCGTGGATAACGGATGTCGCACAGTTGAATTTCTCCGGACACGTGACGCCGATGGACCGGTACACGCGCCGTATCGCACTTCAAAATCGATTGTGCGCGATCGTCGACTCCGTGACGGGAAATTGAAACTTGGAATGCGATAGAAACCGTAGAACTAAGAGAGCTTCAGATAAATCCCTGAAGAATAGACACGATCTTGGATTAAGAAATTTTCAGCCCAAGGTTTATGTGTGGCTTTCGATTATAAGACCAGTTTTATCTCCTAAAGGCTCCGTTTAGGAGGCATTGATACTTGTAGAGAAGAGTTGTATAATTTTTAAAGAGCAGAGAGTAATATTTTTTGTTGCTTAAAATGTGATTGTATCAAATTTGTAAAATTTATTTAACTTTGATGTAACAGATGTAGAACAGCGTTATCAATTCAGTTCTTCAATTATATTATCGGCAATTACTGTATTTAGATGTTTTCATAAATTACTCACGATGTGCCTCGACTGACTTCAACTCAAAAGGGCTTGCATATGCCGGTTTTTTCCTGATTATACTTCTAAGATGCCCCACGATCCTTTTGAGCCCAAAAATAAAAAAATCGCTTGGGCCCTTTTTGAGAAAAATCTTTTTTTCATTTTGTTGAAGAGGTTAATCAATATAGTTTAATGAAAATAAGTTAAACGTGGAATTTTATTAGCTCAAACCATTTAGTTTAGCATCCAAAAAAGGGCTACAGGTAGTGAACAACTTACGAGAACTGAAACCCTTCAATATTTTTGAAAAATGGTAAAAAAAAGTGGGAAATAATCAGTTTTTTGAAAATTGTCTTCTTCCAGTTCATCCTATGTCCCAAAGACCTGAACAAGAATTAAAGTGCTTGAAATTTTCTGCAAAATGAAAAAAAATCGAATGTTCTATCTCTAAAAGTTTGGGAGTTATGGTCCTAAGAAGTTGATTTTAAGCGAATAATTTGGATGAAAAAAAAAAAAAAATAAAAAAAATTTTCGGGAAAAAAACACACACCCTATGCTTATCTGGTAAAAATTACGTTATAATTAATTAAAGACGACTTAATTTTGAGTAGATCTAAAAAAAACATTGCTCTAGCTCTAATAGGACCAAAATGATGGCCTTTTGAATATGACCCTTTTTTATGAAATTTTGTTTAACATCAGTTTTATTAATAAAATTTCTCGTTTTTCGAAAAAACTCATTTCCTCAGCGCTTTAGATGAATGATGCTGGCCTTCTGAATATGGCCCTTTTTTATGAAATTTTATTCAATATCTATTTTTTAAATAAAATGTATCGTTTTCTAAAAGAACTCATTTCCCGAGCAATTTTTTTTAGCAAATCTAAAAGAAAATAATGCTCTAGCTCTAATCGCATCGAAATTATGGCCTTCTGAATATGATCCTTTTATAATGAAATTATGTTGATTATAATTTTTTCAACCAATTAAATGCACAATCAAAATCTTATCAATTTTCAAAATAAAATATCTCGTTTTTAAAAATAAATCAGTTTCTAATCATTGGACATGATGGAGTCTGTTCAATGAGATTTCAAAGCCGTCTGGACAAAATATAAAGTCAATCATGTTTTCATAATATCGTTAATAAAACTTTTCAGTTCATAATTAAATCAATTAAGTCTTCATTTAATTCAAGCACAAGATACACAATATGATAAAAACATTTTTCCATGTCTCATCCTCCAGAAACGAAAAATTAAAAAAAAAATTCAACAAAATTCCATAAAAATCGTAATTTTCAGGAGGCCATAATTTCGATGCGATTAGAGCTAGAGCATTACTTTTTTTTATATTTGCTAATAATCAGGTCCTCCTTAACCCATCTGGAGACAAATTTCTCCTCAATTGATCGGGAAATGAGTTCTTTTGGAAAACGATCAATTTTATTTAAAAAATTGATATTGAACAAAATTTCATAAAAAAGGGTTATATTCAGAAGGCCATAATTTTGGTTCTATTACAGCTAGAGCATTGTTTTCTTTTAGATCTGCTCAAAATTAAGTCTTTTTTAAATAACTTTCTGGCAAATTTCACCTAAAGCGCTGAGGAAATGAGTTCTTTTGAAAAACGAGAAATTTTATTTATAAAATTGATGGTTAATCAAATTTCATAATAAAGGGCCATATTCAAAAGGCCATCATTTTGGTTTTATTAGAGCTAGAGCAATGTTTTTTTTAGATCTACTGAAAATTAAGTCGTCTTTAATTAATTATTTGGCAATTTTTACCAGATATGCATAGGGAATAAGTTATTTCCCTAAAACTATATACATATATATTTTTTTTTTTCGTTCAAATTATTCGCTTAAAATCAACTTCTTAGGACCATAACTCCCAAACTTTTAAAGATAGAACATTCGATTTTTTTTCATTTTGCAGAAAATTTCAAGAAATTTAATTCTTGTAAGGATGTTTGGGACATAGGATGAACTGGAATAAGGCAATTTTCAAAAAACTGATTTTTTCCCACTTTGTTCACCATTTTTCAAAAATATTGAAGGGTTTCAGTTCTCCTAATATGTTCAGCACCTGTAGCCCTTTTTTTATGCCAAACTGAATGGTTTGAGCTAATGAAATTCCACGTTTAACTTATTTTTATTAAAATATGTTGATTAACCTCTTCAAAAAAATCAAAAAAAGAGTTTTCTCAAAAAAGGCTCGAACGATTTTTTTCTTTTTGGGCTCAAAAGGATCGTGGGGCATCCCAGAAGTATATTAAGAAAAAAACTGGCATATGCAAGCTCTTTTGGGTTGAAGTCAGATGAGGCACACCGTGTACTATAGAACACAATTAGAAAACATCGTTTCATTAACATCGATGTTTTATTGTCAGAAAATAGTTAGACAACAGTTTAATGTCCTGAACGATTCATTTAAGAGGCATTGAGTATGGTAGAAAATAGTTATGTAAATTTCAAAAGAGAGAAGATAATATTTCCTATTATTGCTGAGAATATCATTCCAGAAAACGGCAAAGATTCTGTAAGACTTCCGGAACAATATGCGTTCTGTATCAAGTCTGTGAAACTCATTTATTTTTGATGTAGCAGATCTAGAGCACCATTATCAATTCAGTTCTTGAATTATGTTTTTAGTTATGAATATTGTCAGTCCCTTTCTGCAATTATTATAAATCTCAATTATGTAGCATCCTTTCAACAACATCGATGATTCATTGACAGAAAAGTGTGGGACAACAGTTTTATCTCCTGAACGACTCTTTTAGGAGGCATTGCTGATAGTACAAAAGCATTATGTGACTTTTAAAGACAGATAACAATATTTTTTATTCTTGCTGTAAATATCATTCTGAAAAACTGTACAGATTCAGTAAAACTTCCAGAACAATATACAATGACTTATGAATCAAATCTGCAAAATTTCTATAAGTTTTATGGAACAGATATAGAAGAGAGTTATCAATTCAATGCATGAATGATATTAACAGCAGTTAATGTTTTTCAATTATATAACATCGCTTCAAAACCATCGATGTTTCATTGTTAGAAAATAGTTATAAAACAGTTTACTCTCCTAAAGGATTCCTTAAGGAGGCATTGAGTATGGTACTGAAGCGTTATGTAAATTTCAAAAGAATGAAAAAAATATTTTCTATTGTTGCCGACATTGACATTCCAGAAAACTTTAAAGATTCTCTTACGCTTCCGGAACAACGTATAACACTTTATGTATCAAATCTGTAAAATGTATTTAACTTTGATGTAACAGATTTAGGGCAGCATTATCAATTCACTTATTGATTTATATCATCAGTAATTAATGTTGTCAATTGCTTTACTAAATTACTATTGAATTCAATTATATAACATCTTTTCAACAGCATCGATGTTTCATTGTTAGAAAATAGTTCTACAACAGTTTACTCTCCTAAACGATTCTTTTAGGAGGCATTGAGGATGGTACTAAAGAGCTACGTAAATTTCAAAAGAAAGAAAATAATATTTTCCATTGCTGCTGAAATTGTCATTAAAGGAAACAGTAAAGATTCTGTGACACTTCCGGAACATTGTCCAATGCGTTCAGTATCATGTCTGTAAAATGTAGGTAACTTTGCTATAACATATTTTGAACAGCACTATTAATTCAGTTCTCAAATTATTTTATCAGTTATCAATGTCGTCAGTTCCTTTCTTAAATTATTATACAACTCAATTATATAACATCGTTTCAACAACGTTGATGATTTATTGTCAGAAAATAGTGATACAACAATTTTATCTCCTAAACGATTCCTTTAATAGGCATTGAGGATTGTACAAAATGTATGTGAATTTCAAAAGAGAGAAAACAATATTTTATATTTTTGCTGAAAATTTCATTCAGAAATCAATAAAGATTATGTGACACTTCCGGAACATTGTACAATGCGTTCTGTACCCAATCTGTGAAATGTATGTCATATTAATGTGACTGATGTAGAATAGCTTCATCAATAGAGTTCTTGAATTATTGTATCAGTTATTAATGTTGTTATATAACACTTTATTTCCTAAACGATTCTTTAGAAGGCATTGATGACCATGCCAAAAAGTTATGTAACTTTTAAAGGCAGAAAATATCACTTCCTATTGTTGCTGAGAATATCATTCCAGAAAACTGCAAAGATTCTGTAACACTTTCAGAACAATGTACAATGCGTTCTGTATCAAATCTGTAAAATTCATTTAACTTGATGTAGCATATGTAGAGCACCATTATCAATTCAGTTCTTGAATTATTTTATTAGTTATGAATATTGTCAGTTCCTTTCTGAAATTACTATAAAACAAAATTATATAGCATCGTTTCAACAACATCGATGATTCATTGTCAGAAAAGTTTAGACAACAGCTTTATATCCTGAACGACTCTTTTAGGAGGCATTGATGATAGTACAAAAGCATTATGTAACTTTTGAAGCCAGAAAATAATATTTGTTATTCTTGCTGAAAATTCTAAAAAACTGTAAAGATGCAGTAACACTCCCAGAACAATATACAATGCCTTATGAATCAAATCTGTAAAATTTCTGTGTGTTTTATGAAACAGATATAGGACAGAGTTAGCAATTCAATACATGGATTATATTAACTGTCATTAATGTTTTCAGATGTTTTTCTAAATTACTATAGAACTCAATTATATGAAATCGTTTCAACAGCATTGATGTTTCATTATCAAGAAATAATTATACAATAGTTTTATCTCAACGATTCCGTTAGGAGGCATTTAAGATAGTACAAAAGAGTTATGTAAATTTCAAAAGAGAGAAAATAATATTTTCTATTCTTGCTGAAAATGTCATTCCATAAAAATGCAAAGATTCTGCGACACTTTCGGAACAATGTGCAATGCGTTCTGTATCGACTCTGTAAAATTGATGTAACTTTGATGTAGCAGATGTAGAACAGCATTATCAATTTAGTTCTTCAATTGTTTTATCAGTGATTAATGTTGTCAGTTGGTCTCCCAAATTACTATTGAACTTAATCATATAAAATCGTTTCAAGAGCATCGATGTTTCATTGTCAGAAAATAATTATACGACAGTATTATCTCCTGAACGATTTCTTTAATGGGCACTGCGGATGGTACAAAATAGTTACGTCCATTTCAGAAGAAAGAGAATAATGTTTTCTATTTTTGCTGAAAACATTCCAGAAGACTGTAAAGATTCTGTAACACTTCTGGCACAACGTACAAAAGGTTCGGTATCAAATCTGTGGAATCAATCTAACTTTGGTGTAACAGATGTATAACAGCATTATCGATTCAGTTCATGAAGTATTGTATCAGTTATTAATGATGCCATTTCCTTTCTTAAATTATAATAAAACCCAATTATATCTCATCGTTTCAAAAGGCAGAAAATATCATTTTCTATTGTTGCTGAGAATATCATTTCAGAAAACTGCAAAGATTCGGTAACACCTCCGGAATAATGTACAATACAATACAATGTAAAATTCATTCAACTTTGATTTAGCGGATTTAGAGCACCATTATCAATTCAGTTCTTGAATTATTTTATCAGTTATGAATATGGTCAGTTCCTTTCTGAAATTATTATAAAACTCAGTTATATAGCATCGTTTCAACAACATCGATGATTCATTGTCAGAAAAGTGTTGGACAACAGTTTGATCTCCTGAACGACTCTTTTAGGAGGCATTGATGATAGTACAGAAGCATTACGTAACTTTTAAAGACAGAAAATAATATTTTTTATTCTTGCTGAAATGTCATTCTTAAAAACTGTTGAGATTCAATAACACTTCCAGAACAATATACAATGCCTTATGAATTATGTAACTTTCAAAGACAGAAAATATTATTTCATATTGTTTCTGAAAATGTCATTCCAGAAAACAGTAATAATTTTGTAACACTTCCGGAACAATATCCTCTGAACAGCATTGATGTTTCATTGACAGAAAATAGTTAAACAACAGTTATATGTTCTAAACGATTCTTTTAGGAGGTACTGAGGATGGCACAAAAGATTTATGTAAATCTTGTTCGCTGAAAATGATATTTCAGAAAACTGCTAAGATTCTGTAACACTTCCGGAACAATAGAAAATGCATTTTATATCAAGTCTGCAAAATTTCTGTAACTTTGATGTAACATATTTAGAACAGCATTTCAATTCAGTTTTCGAATTTTTTATCAGTTATCAATATTGTTAGTTCCTTTCTTTATTTATCATAAAACTCAATTATATAACATCTTTTCATTAACATCGATGTTTCATTGTCAAAGAATAGTTAGACAACAGTTTAATCTCCTGAACGCTTTATTTAAGAGGCATTGGGTATGGTACAAAAGAGTTATGTAAATTTTAAAAGAGAAAAAATAATATTTTCTAATGTTGCTGAGATTATCATTTCAGAAAACTGCAAAGATTCTGTAACACCTCCGGAACAATGTACAATATTTTCTGTATCAAGTCTGTAAAATTCATTTAACTTTGATGTAGCAGATGTAGAGCAGCATTATCAAATCAGTTCTTGAATTATTTCATCAGTTATGAATATTGTCAGTTTCTTTCTGAAATTACTATCAAACACAATGACATAGCATTGTTTCAAAAACATCGATGATTCATTGTCAGAAAAGTGTTGGACAACAGCTTTATATCCTGAACGACTCTCTTAGGAGTCATTGATGATAGTACAAAAGCATTATGTAACTTTTGAAGACAGAAAATAATATTTTTCATTTTAGCTGGATATGTGATTCTTGAAAACTGTAGAGATTCAATAACACTTCCAGAACAATATACAATGCCTTATGAATCAAATCTGAACAATTTCTGTAAGTTCTATGGAACAGATATAAAACAGAGTTATCAATTAAATTCATGAATTATATTAACAGCAGATAATGTTTTCAGATGTTTTTTGAAATTAATATAGAACTTCAATTATATAACATCGTTTCAAAAGCATCGATGTTTCATTGTAAGAAAATAGTTATACAACAGTTTACTCTCTTAAACGATTCCTTTAGGAGACATTGAGGATGGTACTAAAGAGTAATGTAATTTGCAAAATAATGAACAAAATAGTTTATATTGTTGCTCAAAACGACATTCCAGAAAACTGTAAAAATTCTGTAACACTTGCGGAACAACGTATAACACGTTATGTATCAAATCTGTAAAATGTATGTAACATTGATGTAACAGATTTAGGGCAGCATTATCCATTCAGTTATTGATTTATATTATCTGTAATTAATCTTGGCAATTACTTTACTAAATTACTATTGAACTCAATTATATAACATTTATTCAACAGCATCGATGTTTCATTGTTAGAAGATAATTATACAACAGTTTTATCTCCTTAAAGGTTCGTTTAGAAGGCATTTCGGATGGTACGGAAGAGTTATGTCAATTTCGAAAGAAAGAAAATAATATTTTCTATTGCTGCTGAAAATGTCATTCCAGGAAACAGTAAAGATTCTGTAACACTTCCGGAACATTGTACAAAGCGTTCTGTATCATATCTGTAAAATTTAGGTAAATTTGCTATAAAATATTTTAAACAGCACTATTAATTTAGTTCTTGAAGTATTTTATCAGTTATCAATATTGTCAGTTCCTTTCTTAGGTTATTATACAACTCATTTATATAACATCGTTTCAACAACATCGATGATTTATTGTCAGAAAATAGTTATACGACAATTTCATCTCCTAAACGATTCCTTCAATAGGCATTGAGGATGGAACAAAATTTATGTAAATTTGAAAAGAGAGAAAACAATATTTTCTATTGTTGCAGAAAATTTCATTCAGGAAACAGTAAAGATTCTGTAACACTTCCTGAACATTGTGGAATGCGTTCTGTATCAAATCTGTGAAATGTATGTGATATTGATATATCAGATGTAGAATAGCTTCACCAACACAGTTCTTGAATTATTGTATCAGTTAATAATGTTGTCAGTTTCTTTTTCAAATTATTATAGAACTCAATTATATAACATAGTTTCAACAACATCTATGATTCATTATCAGAAAATGGTTAGATAACACTTTATCTCCTAAAACATTCCTTTAGGAGGCATTTATGATGATACAAAAAAGTGATGCAACTTTTAAAGACAGAAAATATTATTTTCTATTGTTGCTGATAACTTCGTTCCATAAAACCTGAAAGATTCTGTAACACTTCCGAAAAATGTACGATGCCTTATCTATCAAATCTGTTACTTTTTTGTAAGTCTTATGTAACAGTTGTAGAACAGCATTAATAATTAAGTTCTTGAATTGTT
This sequence comes from Andricus curvator, assembly GCA_932195095.1. Lineage (NCBI taxonomy): Eukaryota > Metazoa > Arthropoda > Insecta > Hymenoptera > Cynipidae > Andricus > Andricus curvator. The sequence goes on along the minus strand of CAKNYM010051614.1, from coordinate 179,855 downwards.
TTATCCGTTATTAATGTTGTTATTTTCTTCTTAAAGTATTATAAAACTCAATTATATAACCTCGATGATTCATTGTCAGAAACTTGTCAGACAACAGTTTATGTTAGACAACAGTTTAATCTCATAAACTATTCCTCTAATAGGTATTGTGGATAGTACAAAAGATTTATGAAATTTTCAATAGAGAGAGAATAGTACTTTCTATTGTTGCTGAAAATTTAATTCCAGAAAACAGTAAAGATTCTGTGACACTTCCTGAACATTGTACAATGCGTTTTGTATCGACAACATCAATGATTTATTATCAGAAAATAGTTACACAACACTTATCTCCTAATCGATTTCGTTAGGAGGCTTTGATGATGATACAAAAAAGTTATGCAACTTTTAAAGACAGAAAATATTATGTCCTATTGCTGCTGAAAATTTCATTCCAAAAAACAGCAAAGATTCTGTAACACTTCCGGAAAAATGTTCAATGTCTTATGTATCAAATCTGTAAAGTTTTTGCAAGTGTTATGTAACGGATGTAGAACAGCATTACTAATTCAGTTCTTGAATTATTTTATGTATTCATACTGTCAGTTCCATTCCTAAATTATTTTAAAACTCAATTATATAACACTAATGATACACTGTCCGAATTTTTTTACACAACAGTTTTATCTCCTAAATGATTTCTTTACGAGGCATTGCTAATGGTACAAAAACATTATGTAACTTTTAAAGACAGAAAATATTATTCCATATTGTTGCTGAAAATGTCATTCCAGAAAACAGTAAAGATTTTGTAACACTTCCGGAACAATACCCTATGAATAAAATATGTAAAATTTCTGTCAGCTTTTGAAACATATATAAAACAAAGTTATCAATTTAGTTCATGAATCATATTATCAGTAATTAATAACTTCAGATGTTTTCCTACATAAATATAGAGAACAACATAGTTATTCATCACGAATAAAATTAATTTGGTCATACGGTCAT